>JAULCE010099429.1:0-12612 GCA_032359355.1 Macoma nasuta | reverse complement strand
TTAACAGTTTCGGAATATACAACAAATATTTAATCGTCTCTGTGATTTATTCCACTAAAATATTTTCTTTGAAAATAGTCCCAACCGACAATTTTAAATATGGCGCCGAAAGAGTTAAAGTAATTGCTTTAATTTTCCCACTGAAATCATCGAATCTTTCTTGATTTAAATTGTTGACCGATCGTTGTACTCATCCGCTATGGCGTCATTGGTGTTTTCCAAATGTTAATCTCGGTTACCTTATTGTTCTTGGAAAGCAGAAAATCCGGAGGGTTAATTACTTGTAACTCTGTAGATTAGTTCGAATTACCTGCAGATAGAGATGAGAATACGAGTTTAGTGTAAGCATTAATTACAGGCGTGGCCATATAGAGGTGACGTCATTGGTGTATCATACCTTATGTTCCGTAGCCTGTATTCTTGCCAGAAGGCCACTTGGACACACAGGATAGCCAGTGACGTCATTGGTACATCTTACCTTATGTTCCGTAGCCTTTATTCCTGCCAGGAAAGCCACCTGGGCACACAGTATAGCCAGACACAGGTTCCTGTGGACGTACACCCGTTCCGAGTTCAAAGACCTGGAACAGAGTACAAACAAACAGGGCTATAACCCATTTTCTCGTGTGTCATATTTTAGACTTAGCCGAAATGAACAAATCTGGGGAAAAGGATTATTATCTATGCGAAAGAAAAATGTCATTTTTGAACTGTTTTGAAAACATTTAAGTAAATGCAGCACTCGCTCGTAACGCCGAATGCGCCATTTTCTACAAAGATGTCAAGAGTCGTCCATTACAAGGCACTCAAGACGTTTCTATGAATCAAAGAATTAAACGACCCTTACAATATTAACAAGTGCCATGTAAAATGGCAATCATCCCCCGCCAGCGAATTTTATTGACTCCGCATAGTTTGAGGAGGACTATAGCCCTTTATTTATAACAATATGTTTTAATGTATTACCGTTTTTAATGCAATATGCTCCGGACAAAAATAAAAACATATGAAATATAGAAAGGGGAATAACTCAAAAACTGCATGTAGAGTTATGGTTCTTACACACTGCACTCACCCTTGTCATATTGCACCCACATATGAAGTTTCAAGTGAATATGTGAAATAGTTTAGGAGTTATGCCCAGGACAAAATGAAAAACACAAAACTTTAAAAAGGAGCAAAACTAAAAACATAATGCATGTAGAGTTCTGGTTCTTACACACTGCACTTCTCCTTGTCATTACATCCACATATGTAGTTTCAAGTGAATATGTGAATTAGTTGAGGAGTTATGGCCCGGACAAAAATGTGGACGGACGCACGTACGCACGCACGGACTCACAGACGGATGGAGACCATTACTATATCATCCAACCCCTTCGGGGGGGATTAAAAAGTAATAATAATAATAAAACAACGATAACAGTGGTTTTAGATATAATCCATTGCATAGTTGATTTGATACCTTCTTTTTTCAATATAATGAACAATAAAAGACACTGAAAAACAATGCAATGATTTATTAAATCTTTGAGTGCGACAATTTTTTCAGAAATGTTTAAACAGAATATACAGAGAAGTTAACTCTTACAGTGTGGGAAACAGGTATATTGGTCCTTGGCAAATAGAATAGACCCAGATCAGAGGGATCCAGAAAGAAGCCCTCTGATCAGGGTATGCACTGTTTGCAATAGAACATGTCATGTCAATGGCTATATTTTTTCAATTCAGACAATTTATATAAGTTTATATAAAAGTTTATATTTATATAAAATTAAAACCACGGTATACCACGGTTTTTCTCTAAATACTGTGATATGTACCATTGTATACTAAAACAAGGACAACGTGTACCGTGCACTATGTCTGATTCTGCTACTTTTCTTGAATATTGTTAAATACCCTTTGTAAGTCCAACAATTGTCGTATGCGGTATATTTGTCTGCAATTTTTTTGGCCTGCTCATATTTATATATATCTATTTGACTTTCGTTGGTAGAACAAGTACAATCTGAGAAATACCGCTTGAAGCTTGATCAGACGCCGAGTTACTCGGCATCTGATCAAGCTGCAAGCTATTTGCAAAGCTTACTGCAATTACGTTGTTTACGTTACAGTCTTCCAAAGGATATCAAAGTCTGCTTGCTTAACACATTCTCATGGAGAAGTAGTTACACTTGTTTGCTTTCCGATCCGCTTACACAGTACTTTGAAGTGACCAAATACCGTGACTTATATAAGTGTTGTATTTGTAAAACAAAAAGGTTATTATCTGGATTGCTAATAGATTTTATAAACATTTATCGGCAAGATTGAACTGAACAATATGCATGATCATCTTCGCATATAGAATAGAACCATGTTTAGGACTTGTCTCGTTTATGAGCCGTTCAAGATATCAATATAGATTTTGTATAGGTGCTATCCTGTAGGACTTTGCCAAACCCGAAAGTAGCTCAAATTTTACTTGAACTTTATTAGCTGGACCATTTTTGGTCCCGTTTCTTGTAAGCTTGGACGTAATTCGATACCTGTACGTATGCCTCTAGTTTAGCCGAGAATCCAGTCAAAATTGCAGCAGACTTTTTAATGAAACAATCAAATTCCAGATTTTTTAATAAAAAAAATTCAAATGACTTGGTTCTCCTCTTCCATACCAGTGTGCATTAATCTTTTTTTGACAATTAACTGGCCGCAGTGATGATAATCATCTAGTGTTTTTCAGAATGGCATATTCAACGGTGTTGATATACAAGTACTACTACTGCATTGTCAATTAGTTCAACAATATTTGACGGCTAGTTAAGGTATAAATTAAGATTGTTGCAATTGTAACCGCTTCTCGTGTTTTCAATTCAGCATAAATTGAGATAGGACCCGAACCGATGAAAATGGTGCTTACACAGCGATACATTTCTATGTTTTTTGTCCAAAATAATGCAATCTACGATAACGGAAAGCGTATGGAAGGCGGCACTGATCAATTGACCGAACAGCAATAGTGTTGTTCATTAAAGAGTATGACCGTTTTACTTTCCCTAGCATAAGGGAAATATAAAAAAACTATGCAACAAAAAACGGTATTCCCTGTTTGTACCACGGCTCGTACCAAATAAATTTTGTACCGTGGTTTACGTGTGCACCGGTTAAACCGCCCACCTATACTTTATACAATATTATTAGCCGTTATCAAGATTCTAATAATTTATATTCATAGTGGGCAGAGATTCAGATTATTACTCACCACTGAAAGGGTTAAAGAGGGGAATTGGCAGTAGCTTAACATTAAGGTCTAACAGCAACCTTTACGAATTTTATAACTTCATCAATTGCACTGATCTTAAGAAATATCAGTTCTGTACTATTTACCTTCAGCATTCACAAAGGTAACGATATACGCCCCAGTTCTTGTCTGTCGTGTAACACGTTTCACATCGCCTCCCTGACTCCGCCGTTTATTTTCAAAATAAAAAGTCAAACCATCAGAGTCCCTGTCACCACATCCTGTTACCTTGACACTTCGTGTAACTTCAACCTCGTGAATATTCAGATATTTTCCCTCCAAGGGCTTTTGCCGACATGCTGCATGCAGTTGTTTGAAGTCTGAAAACATTTTAATGTACAGTTATCTGCATTAATCCTTTACTCCACAAGCTATCTTTAGACTAACTCACAATGACATAAACCCATGGAAAATATGAAAATCTACATAAAGGAAAGATGTCATTTTTGAGTTGTATTAAAAAAGTGTGGGGAATGGATCATTTGCATATTATGAGCAGGTGCTAAAGGGCACTTCAGTGGAGGAAAGGGTTAAGCAGCCATTCAAAACAAGAGCACCTCCAGCGGGTGACTGACGCTCGTCTGCTTGAGTATCCAAGCAAGACATTTTATACCTGAATTATTTGAACAAATATTACATGATGCCGAAAAAAGACATTGATTATATTACCATTTTGCTCAATTTTTGACATATGACCTTAAAGGATAACCTTGACCTTGCTATGTTACCACTGAACAAGAAACATGGCAATACCACGAAAACCAGAGTTTTCATTACTTGAGATTGTAAATAACAAACATTCTATATTTGATTCCTCCATTCTGCACGGGCACCACATACAAAGAGGCATGAAATGTTAAAAAAACACATTTTACCCCATCCTATCCACGTTCAAGTATATTTTGTGTATGATAATTAACTGAATAAATGTAAACTATCAAAACTAGGTTGAAAAAGTGACCTCTATAGTGTTTAGAAATATTTCTAAGATTTGACCTAGTGACCTACTTTTTCATGCAATATGACCCAGTTTTAATCCCATGCGAGATATTATCAAATAAACATTCTGACCAAGTTTCATGAAAATATTCCATCTGAAACTAAAGTTATCATCCAGAAACAAAAGGTTGACGCCGCCTGCTCGCCCGAACGCCAGCCCGCCTGCCTGCCGACAAATCCAATCTAATAACCAGAATTTTCCTTGAAAAATCTGATGAAAAATGGGCAGCTTCATGAGATACACATGCATGCCTTATATGAATTTTCTATATGTAATCGTTCAAAAGTTGACTTTTGATCTTAAACAATACCTTAGAGAATGGTGTTACCATTGAAAATGTGTAGCTCCATGAGATACACATGCTTGCCTAACAAGAAGTCTATGTCTGCATACATTCAAAAGTTCACCTTTGAACTTAAAATATGACATTGACCTTGACATGTTACCAAGGAAAGTGTTCGACTCCATAAGATATACAGGCATGTCTAATAGTAAGTATATCTACATTGGTTCAATCGTGTAAAAGTAAATGTAAAAGTTGGTAAATATGACCTTTAATTTGATCTTTGGCCTTGTAGAACTCCCTTGACCATAATGTTACCACTCAATATGTGTGACTCGATGAGATACACATGCATGCCTTATATGAAGTCTCTATCTGCACTAGTTCAGAACTTTGACATTGAAAGAGGGCATTGATTTTGATAATGTTACAACTGAAATATGCAGCTCCAGGAGCTACAGATACATGCATTACACGAAGTCTCTATCTGCATCAGTTCAAAATGTATGTTAAATGGTAAATATGACTTTATTTTGACCCTTAACAATTACATTGACCCTTGACTTCTGACTTAAAAAGGGAATAATATTAAGAAAATGATGTCAAGAGATATGGATGTTGCCAACTCATGTTGCTAGTATGATGTCAGACAACTATAAGAAGTTTCAAAGCTTTACTTTGAATGGCTGCTGAGAAAAAGTGGACTTCAAAACATATTAAAAAGAAATCTGACTTAAAAAGGGGCATAACTTTATTTTAAACATATGTTTTTTTATATAAATTATTATAGCTAGAAAAAGGATTAGAATGAAAGCTAAAAGCTTATTCGATTCCTCTCCTTATAATAACTTTGACAAAATACAGTATCAAGATTTATGGACTTTGCCCTCTCTTGGTGCTTGTATGATGTCAGACATTTGTAAGAAGTTTTGAAGCTCTACCTTGAATAGTTACCCCCAAAAATTGAACAAACAACTAAACCAACATACGAAGACTGACGATGATGACGCCGGACGCTGAGAAGGCTATTACATTAGCTCATCTGTCTGAAACAGACGAGCAAAACATTGCACCTACATGGTTTAAGAAGAAACCGGCAACATGCAAGAAATCTCATACTGGTACCTTGCTCCCAGTCAAAAACAAGAAGAGCTGTTCCTGTGTTTTCCCCTTGTATGATGTCAACGGGAAAATGACCGCATCTCACTTCGAAGAAATTATTCAGACTTTCTTTTGTAGTCTTCTCCGACATCTCGGTTATAAAGAACTTGCGCTTGTCAAACTGGGGCTCGAACATCTCCACGCGCAGGGGAACCCCAGATAGAACCAGCTCTGACGTGGTCTGTTTCTCCAGTATTCTCTGAACCACTGAGGGAGCAAAATATCTATAAAGTCAAACTTGTGTTAAGCAGTCCCCAAGGAACCTATGAAATATGGCTGCTTTACACTAGTCAAATATATAAGGAAATGGTCCATAGGAAAACACTGTTTGGCTGCTTATTACAGTTTGGCTGCTTAACACAGGTGTCGGCTAGCACAAATTTGACTGCATATCATCCTGGCAGGAAAACTTAACCCGTAAGTCCATAGATATGCCTCTGTAGCAGATCATCAAAGGAAGTATTTTCCTTGTGTTTATCACAGAAGAAATGTTTGAAGTTGGCCAGAACTGTAATAATGAATATTACAAATTGCGAATTTTGTAATGTTCACTGTTACAGGTCTGGTCAAGAACAAACAATTCTTTTTTTTTTTAAATATTTATTTTTATAAGAAAAAAATGCTTTCGAGTTTTCATTACATGCTTATGGTTTTTGATAGTTAGCGAGTTATAGTGAAGTCTTGATATCGATTACAAAAATACTTCATCGATTTGAAAATATAATGATCGCAAAATTGGCTGAATTACGTTACCATTACCATGCATACATTAACGGGCTGTATTAGTTAGCATATGTGTCTTGATGTTCATTACAGGATAATTGTTAATATTTGGTCAGGCATGTTATAGTAAACATTATAAAATGTACAGGATGATTTATAGTTAAAAAATAAGAGACATTATAAAGTATTACATTTTCCAACAGAGATACTTAAAATTTACTTTCACGCTTGCTCTACGTGTTCTTGTTTCTTTACAGTTACAGGTTCAATGAACTTGGCTGAAATGACAAAACTTCAATCTTGTTTTCTTAATATGAACAATAATATTATGTAAGTAAGTAGGTAACGTAAATCACATCGAAATTTGAGTGTACATTTTCAAACGCATACTAAATGCAAACCGGGAGAAGTTTTTTTAACAAATCTGTGAGAAATCTACAAAAGACATATGTCTTAACGAAAGTATCAAGTCAAACGTGAGATCCCAGACATGAAATGGCATAGGACAAAATTCTTTCTCAATTGATTAACTTAACTCATTTTGGCTAAACGTGTACCGCATGGACGGCCCGCGTTTTAGCAAAGCCAAGGGGAATTATTCTAACTTCCTCGTATTCTGGTAAACTTACCGAAAGCACATTATTACACTATTTTGAGGGTCAGCCGTGGCCGAGGGGTTAGAGTCTCCGACTTCAAATCCCTTGGTCCCTCACCCCTGTGGGTTCGAGCCCTGCATGGGGTGTACATCTTTACGTGGGGAAGCCTTCCGGCTGGCTTGCGATAGGTCAGTGGTTCTACCCAATTGTCCGTCTGTGCAACTCATACGGGTTTCTGGAGTCTTCCTCCACTAGTTAGCCGGACGTTGCGAAATCACTGAAATACTGTCGAAGCAATGTTAAGCCCAACAAAAACCAAACCAAAATATTATTTCGAGTCCAATCGAACGGCAGAGAAAAGCACCCAGTCCATGATTAGAATTCTTCTGAACGACATCGTAAATAAAACTGTTAGTGATAGTGATAAGTCACAGAAACGAAAGATCGGCTGTTACACATGAGAACGAGTAAAATCGACTTTACGTTTTTCGTAATATTCGAGGGGCTGCTTACTTTTGTAGTAAACGTAGCGGCATTAATAATATTGTTTTGCGATACCCTTGCATGATTTCCTCAATCTCTGTTGATATGACAGAGTTTCCGTAAGTGGCAAACCCATTTACCATCCGTCAATAAGGTGTTTGTATCATTTTTGTAAGATAATCATTGAACAAATTGACAATGAATAAAGTAGACACAAATACGTAGCATGTTATGGGCTATGTTGAGAAATTTAACTTAGACTACATACATAAAAAGGAAAATGTTTTATTTTAAATAAATGAAAATGTTGAAAGACAGTGTCCAAATGTAAGCTTAGATCATGGTCAGATCTGAGCAGAAAGAGCATGCATTAATACATTCTGCAGTAAATTAATTGTGCATTGCATTTAACTGCTTCTTGTCTAACTGATCAGTGAAAAGAAACTTAATATGGCCACTATAGACAGTCAAGATTGACCATGTTCATTTTACAGATTAAAATGTTAAGTCAGACAGGTTGCAGCTTAATACCAAAAGTACAGTTTTACTGTAATACTATAACTCATTCTATTTCTAATCTATGTTAAAGTTAAATGCCGTTTATTCAGGCGTGTTAAAATTATTTGGTTAGCCTGAATAAAAAAGTATGGTTACTCATTAAAAATTCCGGTTACTCATTAATTTCAAAATTGACGAGTACCGTACTGATCTGGAGCACTGCAGATGACTACGAAAAACATCGTGGGAAATGGAATTTGCTCATTATCCTTTTCCTACAATGACAATGACTTGAAATCTATTCAAAACTAGCAGATTTTCACATTTTTAACAAATTATTTCCTGTCAGTAAGTCTTGAAAGAGCTTGTGGATAAAAGGGTAAAGTCTGAATGAGTTTTACCTGTGGACTGCACAAACTCAATTATCGCCTCTCTTTTCTCCTCCTTCATGCTAATATTGACAATGTCCCCTCCTCCAGATCTTTTCTCACTCTCAAAAAACAGCTCCACCACATCTTTCGATATCCCCCTCGAAAACCCTGTAACCTTGATCTTACAACAGCCAGTGTTTTCTTCTTTTTCTTCTTTTTTTTCAAGTAGCTCATCATTCTCACTCTGCACCGTTTTCTCGAAGATTTTCAGACCCTGTTCATTACCACGTCTAGCATGGCCAGAGTGTGCCCCTTTTGAAGTCTTATTCTCCCATGGCTCTGTGGACTTTGAGGGATCGTGTTCAGCTGGAAGTGGTAAAGGACCTTTCCTTGGGGGTAAAGGTGGTGGCTCCACCTTGGATGGTTCCCTCTGTGAAAACTTGGTGTCATCAATTCTCTCATAGATCGTATCTGTGAAAATAAAACCAGTCAACCTGTATAAGTAAACATTAATTTGTGAAACATGACGCCTACTTAACCCTTTGCTACATAAATAGATGCCTCTGTAGTAGATGCCCCATGAAAACAGTGTGGGAAATAATGTTTTGTTAATAACGAATAAATACCATTGAAAATAGGCATCTTCCTTGTCATGGTAAATGTGTCTTATAAAGAATACGGAGTGAAGGATCAAACCAATACCATAAATGCTATTTATAGAATTATTCACAAGGATGGCATTTGAAAAAGAGGATATCTGGGCTAAAGAAACTAGAAATGTGTCAATAACGCACATCTCCACTTGTCACAACATCAAAACCCGTAACTCAGTAAATGAAAATGCTGATTGATATCATTCTAGCACCAATAGTTTCAGAGTTGCATGCGACACAAACATAAAACTCCATATTTTCACAAAATCAAAGCCAATAACTCTGTCAATATTTCTTGTGGATGGATGAAAATACCCAGGTCCTTAAGTTCACAATTTTACAACCTAGAAATATATCCATTAAGTTTCAAGTCTATAGTACACAATGAATTCTTGTATTATGCGAGAAACAACCTTTTTCGGCGGACGTACAGGCGTGCGTTCTTATGAGAGGGTACTTATGGGGTTCACATTATATAATCCCTTACCCTAATTTCACCCCGCAAGACGATATTTTACACCCGTCAAGTACATTTTAACCCCACACGGCAATAGATTAATGACTTTGTTACCCCAAATCTCCCAACTGGACAGGTTAATGAACCCCGGAAATACCCTCTCTTGCGCACGAACATACGGACGGAGAGACGGACAAAGACAAATCTATACCCCCTCTTTGAGTGGTGGGGGCATAAAAAGTTGTTTTTGAATTTCTTGGTAAAACATTGTAGGAAATAGAGAATTTGCAAATGCTCCTTATTCAGCAAAGTTGTCAATAGTCATCTGCTACAGAGACGACAAAAAAAGCAACACAAAACTCCACATTAAACAACCACATGTCTGATTGGCTCCTTGTGTGCTAGTCTGAGATTCTACGCTCAGATATGACCAAGTAAGAGCCTAACCTTTTACTCTATATGCTATTTTTAAACTCATTCACAATGAAAGTGTATGATAAATAGACAGATTAACAAGGAGAAAGAATAACACCAATTTGGAATGGTTTTGAAAACACTGGAAAACAGATCCAGTGTGTATATATTTTTGGCATGGAATCTTGTTATTTTTCTAAGACATCAGAATGGTCAAATTTGTGCTAAGATTTTTTAAGATACTTGAAAACACCCTAAAGACGCTAGATTAGAAGTTCTACAACCACATGCCAATGACTAACACTTATAAAAGACATATCCTCAGTGCAAGTATTTGAAGGGAAGCAAGAATACCTAGATGAAACGAAAATGCTAGTTTTAAATGGCTTTGAAAACATTTTGAGAAATGGTGTATTTGCTCATAATGAGAAATCACTCTATTTTTCATCAATGATTTCAAACAATTACAAGAAACAATACATTTGTCCATAGGACAAAGATGCCCCAACTTCCACTTTGTCAAAATCGCCACTTGACATGATATCAAGACCTATTACTCCGTCAATTATCATTGCAGTTGGATGAAAAATACTCAGGTGCACAAATTAACATGCTGATTAATAAATCACCAAGTTTTAACATTGTAGCACAAACAGTTTCAGAGTAACATGTGACTCTTACAAACTTAAAATTTCATATTTGGTCAACATCAAGGCCCATAACTGCATATATGTTCATTGCTGTCGGTAAACAACAGAGAAGGTAAGACGGTGTACGCACCGGCCTCTCGCAGGAGTTATTCGAATGCGATCAGGGACGACCAAGTGTCTGTGACAGATGCGGCGGTGCAACCGAATGAAGGGTATATGTGCAGTAGATAGGAATAAGGTCAAAGTCCAACACAATTTCTTTACCTTTTACCCTGGAGCATCGAAGGTATAGACTCAGAATTAAGGACATAGGCTATTTCTGATGTATGTAAAGCGTATGACATAGTAAGTTGTAAGGAAACATGGAATTCAAACAATTGTGAGTCGAGTGATTCCTACTTCACTAACTATGAAAAGTTTGTATGTAACGCTTAAAAGTCAAATTGTGGTGGGAGATGAACGGGTGGGGTAGTTGTTTTTTTCAAATTCTGTATAGCGAAAGTAGAAAATAGATCATGCAAGCTATGTCAAATACACCTTAATAGATCCACATCTAAAAGCTAACCTACCCTACGGGAAGCACATACAAAAGTGTCTACATTAGCAGCATGCGCTATAAATGATGTCATGCTGCAAAATCGACATCATGAATACTAATATGTATTTAAACAAGGGTAGTCACAGACCACATGTCTTGCCTCTGATTGGCCTGTCACAAAGGTAGCAGCACTGTTGTCATAGTTGTGGTCCTTGTCTATTGTCTTTGTCACTATGTACTGGTGTTCCACAAATAAGTTATTTGAGAATCCTTCGATCAGCAATGAAGTTACATCCTGGACAATGCCTTTTCGTAACAAATTTGACCTTTAACCTTAATTTGTGACCTTTACTTGAAAGTTTAAGACCTGTTTATTGTATGCGACTCATCAGCTTGTGACAGTGAACACTTGTGCCAAGTTATGTGAGATTCCTTCAATCAGCAAGGAAGTAACATCCCGGACAAGGCTTTTCAGTCCCACATTTGACCTTTAACCTAAATTTGTAATCATGACCTGGTAGGTAAAAACCTGATTAATGTATGTGACTCATCAGCTCATGACAGGGAATAATTGTGCCAAGTAATTTGAGATTCCTTCAATCATCAAGAAGTTTACAGCCCGGACAAGGCTTTCCAGTCCCAAATTTGACCTTTAACCTAAATGTGTGACCTTGACCTGGTAGGTAGGGACATGGTTATTGCATGCGACACATCGGCTCCTGACAGTGAACAATTGTGCCAAGTAAATTTAGCATCCTTCGATCAGCAAGGAAGTTACAGCCTGGACAAGGTCGGACGGACGGACGCACTGACGGACGCACGGACGCACACACTTACACTCGGCATACATTAGGACGGCTATGTCTAACTCCCTCACAGAGGGCTCGACAATATGTGTGTGGGGAGAAACAAATATAATAATGAATCGAAATAACAAGGTGTAACCAAACAAATAAGGGTAGAAAAGTTGCCGTGTGCATGAAAAATCACCAGAAACTGACAGAAAGTCAAAGTTATCAAAAGTCTACACAGACACCACAGTTATTACAAACAAAAAGGTCAAACCACATTCCATCCGGAAGTGTTTATATTCTAATTCGACACTAGAATACATACCTATGTGTTATCGAGGCAATGTCCGTGCAGAAGATGTCCAAAATTAGAATTTCATTATTTCAAAATTATATAAACCGACAAACTCGTGACAGTTTGACCGACCAACTCGTGACACTTTGACCTTTTTCGGAAGTAATTAATCGCTGCATGTGTTTTATAAATGGCCATATAGGTATTTGAAACAAATAAAGTTGTAGTGATAACACTTTAACACCGACATGAAAAACACACTCTTGTTAAAATTATGTCAAAACTAGAAGGGTTGTTTTCGAGCAAAGCGTCGAAAACAGATGTCTCCCCTCCCCATTTAACTAATTCATTATACTCCTATCAAGTGTGATGTACTCAATATCAAATTCCATCCAGTAGTTTCCATGGTATACTCC
>JAULCE010099318.1:0-12612 GCA_032359355.1 Macoma nasuta | reverse complement strand
TGACTCGCCCTGTATTAATTAGACATACTTGGGACTAAACAAATGTGCATTGTACTTCGTTTTGGCCTAGTCGATGTTGATATGCATAGTTTTTCAAAATTCCAACAGAAGAAGTGGCAACTGACCGTTTAACCTTATAATGCAAGGATAGACCAATGTTGAGTTTGACAAACCCTTAAATCAGCTTGTCAAGTTTAACCCCTATCACGCTTCGGCGCGACTATAGGTCGCGATGGTTACTTTTTACAAAAAGCTTGGAGCCGGATCAGACGCCGTGTAACTCGGCGTCTGATCCTGATCCAAGCTCTTTGACAACCAGACAGTAGTTTCCGAAATTTTGAAGCAAATCGGACATAGTTATAAAATTTACTGCAGACGACAGTTTGAGCAGACGACAATTGTCACAGCGTGATTCGGATTAAGGATTACCACATACATGTTACTGTAGGTTAAGTATCATCGGTTTGAGAACATAAATAATATACCACTAGAGATACGTTATACATACTGCCATAGTTGGATTCTTTTCGTAGCTCCATAACACTCCAACCTTTGCTCATATCCCATTATTATTCTGAATATTTCGCCGATACACATCTTAAGAATTGTAAAGTAAGTCAATACCGGGTATGTACTGTGTAGTAAAGGTCTACACAGGATATAAATGTAATCGATGCACCCACGTTTGCTTCAACACATTGTATGGTGTTAATCCTTAATCTTTTTGACGTCTGCTAAAATCCTCGCCTAATTCATTTCAACGTTTTTAGTTATATTCGCCTAGTATCAAATAGCTTATACCCGTATCAGACATGCAGTTTTTCGACCTCTGATTAGGATCCAGGTGATTCACAGATGACATTAGATTCAAGATTCAAGATTTTATTCAGTAACGTAAACATACAATGTTTCTTGTTACATAAATTCAAGAAAAAATAATAATACATGACAAGGCTGTGTGACAAGTACACAGAAGTATTTTTTTCAGATCAAACAACAAATAAGGTAAATAAATTTGATATATACTGGACCATAAAATAAATGAAAATCCGTAGTTTTTGAAACAATGATAGAACCGAATTCACATGCCAACCATAGCTTAAAAGGTAAAGATATTGAGCAGGCGAGAATTCAGCGGTTTTTGGCGGCAGGATAAGCATTAAGCGCCAAAACATATTTAACTTTAACCCACAGCGCGCTGCTTTAATTATCGGTTGCTTATGTATGCGTCTGCTTGAATTTTGAACGTTGTTAGTCTCATTACTAATCAGGTTAAACATTTTTTTCTGGGTGTCAAAAAGCTTGGTTCCTGGTCAGAAGCCGTTTAAATGAACTACTATGTAGTTGAAATTTTGAGATTGAGCTCATCTCAGCTTGAGGCGTTTAGAAAAAGCGTGACCTGATACATACTGGTCGCTACTGATATCCAAGGATATGGTTATGCACTTATTATACAGAGATGTACTCCTGGTGGGCTTCAGAAATCCCCCTCCGGTGTTGCTCGAGGTTTGCATTGTCCGTTAACCTGTTGAACATTACACCGGACACGACGGTGCGATTCGCGAACCGAACTTTATTCCACTCCGGACGAAAAAATTCATGACCTTGACCTTGTCCTCTAAGAGTTTCGATGGAAAAAATAATAGCACTCCGCAACATTCAACTTTAACCCGCAGCGTGTTTCTATTGTATCGGCTGCTGAAAGTGTCGTCTGGTTGAATTTTGAATAGGTTGGTTTCGTTTCACATTGAGTTAAAAATAAATCTGAGAGTCAAAAGCTTGGATTTGGTTCAGACGCCGAGTTACTCGGCGTCTGATCCGAATTCAAGCATTTTGATTGTGCTACTATGTTCGGCATTAGCACGATGTTTTTGAGCAGCCATTTGCTAGTGCTCTGAACAAACCGAGAGTAATATTGTATTTTTCATTCTTTTCAACCTGTTAATCATGAAAGAAATGTGCTAAAAACAATAGCAGTTTGAGTGGTTCGTTCAATACAATGGCTTTTTGACAAAAGGTACAATTTACAAACATAAATATGACACTATTTGCTGTGAAAAATAATCACAAATACTCAGTTCATTGATGTCAAACGCGTGCGAGGTATGTCGAAACCATTTTCAATTCAGTTTTTAATGCATTAAACATACATAGTATTCAGCGAAAACAAATGACATGGATTTGCAGAAAAAAATATACAAACGCACGCATAAGAACAATACAGATACCTTAACATAATTATTAGTTTTATAAATTTGCATATATCGCCAAATTAGACAAAATTATCACCGTAGTGATAATTGTTTTATATGATAAATTTTCCATTGTTTTCCATGTGACTAATGTAATAATTTTTTTTACTGTATTGCTTCTGTTGGTTAAGTCAATGCTGGATTTTCAGTTATAACGCCAATTAATGGTTGTAAGTTGAAGTCATGTTTAAATGAACCTGAAATTTCTAGACGCCTTGCATTCTCGATGTCTACGTACCACTGTCGATAATATATCGAAATACGTTGTTAAATGATGTCAAAATTAACTAGGTTATTTTAGTGATTCAGCTAAATGAAGAGGAAGCTGGTTTCTATTGCTTTATTATTATTATTATTTTCTTCTACCGTAAGCCGATTAAAGATGCAGTACGGTATCCAGTGTAGACCCTCTTCAGAGGAATCAATCTTGAAATCTCTGATTAGGGTGCAGACCTCTGTATATCCAATAGTAGAATTGTGCAGTAGTTTTATGATATTCTCTTTTGCATAAAAAAAAGCATAGTTGGGCTCGATTCATAAACTTGTATACATGGATATACATTGACAAGTTAAGGGGTGCCACATACGTTACATTTGACAGAAGATGCACTGGATTTGTTTTACTTCAGAGGTCCCCATACTTCAGCTGAACAATTAAATGTGAACGATACCAGAAAGTGAAATAATCTACTTGTTGTGAAAGTGGTAGAATTAATTGGTTGCAACTATAAATGGATTGTGCAATGAAAAAGACGCATGTTGTCTTACTCGTTTCTGTGTGCGATTCCAGTTTCCATTGTAATAAAAGTGTACTCCAAGATATGTAAAGGATTTTACGATTTATAGGACTAAAATGTACATGAAAAAATAATAGTTGGTGTGGCGTCTATTCTCAAATATAATTATTTTTGGCCTGTTCACATTGTTATATTCCACATGTTGTCGAATGCCTCTATATAGTATGACATGGATTGTAATGTTTTAGGTAAACACTACTGCGTCATCGGCAAACCATATTAGAAATTGATTGTAAATTGTCTATGTCGATACTGTGTTTACATTACTGTTAATATTATATTCTTTTATAATATCATTTAGAAGAACTAGACACAATGTGCTGCTTGTTATATCTCACTGCTTAACCCAAAGGTTAGAAGTGATATATTAAGACTTTTAGTGGCTATAACGTATACTTGACTTCACTACAGACAACGCGGATTTTACTCCATTAATGATTTGTGTGCTCGTATTTTTATTAGGAAAGTGTTGCCACAGATATAATCTGTCGATCATGTCAAATATTTTCTCCGTAAAGGCAATGACAATACAAAATAACAATAACCAAGCCACTGAAGTATTGCCAAGGTTGTTTATTAATGTATCCGTATACGAGTCAGGTACAAACCTGCATAAATTTATGCGAAAGGACTATTTATAAATCAAAACCTGTAAAATAGGAGGCTGGAAGTATCCCCTTACTCCCTTTACTTTTGACGCATCTGCAGCAGATGGTCAACAATGTTTAACGTTATTTTCCATTTGATAAGATATCTAATACAACCTTTTCATCAGATAATTACCGAGAGTAAGAGTCTAAACAAGAAATAAATGAGCACCGCTGTACGATTTCCAACTATATGGTATTACAAATAGTGTAGACCTAGACCAGCCACCTCGTCTCCGACGAGGTGTCTGATCCAGGTTAACACTTTTTGCAATCCATAAAGATCGAAATAAAACTGTTTTCTTCTCCCTACATGTTATTTCAGCGAAGATTAGAAACAACCTTTTCCTCAAAGCGGTATTTTAACTAATATAGGTCTACTCTATTTGTTTACGTCTTATGGTTGGAAATCGTACGGCGTAGGGGTTACTTGCATGCAGCGAATGAAACTCTTTCGCAGACGCCTTGTCTCGTTTCGCCTCTGGACTAACAGATTAACACTTGGTCAGCTTCATACTGTCTGATTGTCACAAAACTCTAATATTTAATATAGTTGGTCGTGTCCAGTAAATAGACTTTGCTTCATATATTTCTGTTACATGTCATATTAGCGAGATGTTGTTTGAGGGGTTGTCTGTGAATTTTCGTTGAAATAAACAATGAATCAACGAACAACGACCTCATGTCATCTCAAACGGATAGTTTTTCCAGATATTAACGGATGTTTTCGGGGGAGTTGAAACGGTACATTAATTATAAAAACACTAGAAGAATGCCTTAACTCAACGTTTATGTAAGAATGAAGTTTGCTTAGGCTTTCAGATAATCAAACGATGTTTAAAATCAAAAGATTCAGAAAAAGCAGTAGAACACATCATCTAATTTTGTGTAACCCCGTTCAGTCCGAAACTCTGAAAGGGATGATTGTGTCCAGGCAATAGATAACTCCTTCTAGTTCATATTGACGAGGGCTTGGATGGGATTTCCATTGATATAACAAGGCATCATCTAATGACGTTGCATAACTTTGAACGGATGCTTTCTGATCTCGAACTGAGCTAAAACAATACGCGTATACACATTCGGTGGGAGAAACGCCATCATTGAAAGCCAAGGCAACGGAAAAAGCAATGAAAACGTTATGGAAACGACAAATATCTGAAATTCTTACGAAATGTGGCACTGATTGGCATATCAGAGGAAAATAGCGCACAGTTACGTTTGACACCGGATACCGATTTGATAGAAACCCCAAGGACATCGGGCGAAACTGACGATGGACCATACGGAAACCTTTGACATCGGACGTTCATCGGTCATTGGTTTACTTATTTTCACGAGACCATAAACCTACTTCACTACTTATGGGGCACCATACATGTCTCAGTCGTATTTCGTTAGTTGACATGACCATCGTGGTAGGTATTTTCGATATCGAACGGACACTACTAGCGTCGAGTACAAAAATCACCTATGATGCGCATCATGTGGTTTCTGATTAACCAGTTTGACGTATTATTTAATAGCAACCGAACGGGAGCAAATCTAAGAGAAACAGTTAAAACTCAATTGGTTTGAGTAATATAGTCACGCATTTAACAGCGTTTTATTGAAATTATTTTTGGTTTTATTAAACAAACAAGAAAACAAACTCCAGAACACAATACAGCGCAACTAGTACTTGATTTACCTCCCTTACACGCCCAGACCGCTGATAATTGTTGACTTGACTGACGCACCTTATCCTGCTGACACAAAGAGTTCTACTAAAACTCTGTGTGACGTTACACACGATACAACACAACAACTTCTAACTTCTACAAGTTCCGTTTATTATTCTAAAACTGTCCCAAACCATAATTCATATCTCCATTCTAAGTCCGTCTAAGTAAACCCTTATTCGGCATTTTGCTCGCTCACTCGTCGTGCCGAGAATTCTCTCATCGAATTATCGCCCCGGACTAGTGACCCGAGATTTAATCACGTGACCCCGAGACTTCCGGCCACTCTTCTGCTTCCCCCTTATCTAAAACGAATCTCCCTATTTATATGTTTTCGGCCAAGTGTTTATGCAACAGGTAATAACCCTCCACTACACATACTCGCCTCCGGATATGACAAAGTGTCATACCTTTGACAAGTCTCGTCGTGAAGTTAATTAACCTTACCGAATACACCTCTTTGATTAGGTGCACACTCGTAATATTATTACACCCAGACATGTTTTACACCTCTGTGACCAGATGCCGTTTCCCCTAATGAACTAAGTGACATGATTATGTCACATATTGAAAATTGTCCCTTATCAATTTGCCTTACCATCGTTCCCAATGAGCAAATGCTTTATTTCACACATTATTTCAAACGGCTTTTTTCTGAAGCCTAGATATTCGTGCTTTTTATCAGGTTCTTTCATTGTGGATGAGTCTGACAATGGTTACTATCACGTTCTCTGATATCAAACGCGTATTTTTTCTCCCGTTGCAGGTGACAGAACAAGTTTCATAGAGTGCGATTATCTCGGGCACCCCAACGTCTTGCGCTGTCCTATTAGTCTCATTTGGGACGAGGCCCGGTTATCCTGTGTCTACGAATTCACCACACAAACTGGACCAGTATCTGGAGGCAGCGGTTCTATACCCACCGTCAATCCACCGCCTATCGGCATGTCCCTTGCCGCAATGAAGGCTTTATGCTCGCCAGAAAATATTGGTGCCAACAAGCTATACTTCTCTCATGTGGACCCGCACGAATTTATCCAGTGCGACCTGTGGGGCGATGTTTACGTGTTAAACTGTCCGGGGACGCTCGTGTGGAACGCTAAACTAGAAACGTGTGATTATGACTTCTCTCTGTTCGGAAAATAAACTGAATAGTATCCGTGCGTGAGTATGCCTTCTTTCCGTTCGGAAAAATAAACTGAATAGTATCCGTGTGTGAGTATGCCTTCTTCCCGTTCGAAAAATAAACTTTGTTTTCACACAACGTCAATTCAGCTTCGTTTCAACGCTTGACCCCGCTTTCACTAAACCTCTCAAGATGATTTGTATTGCCAAAGAGTATTTAACTAGCAGTAGTCCAAAATAAAACTAGTCGAACCTCGATAAATCGAACTCGGATTACACGAAAACATGATTAGCCGTATCTATAACCTGGGGGCCGTTTCACAAAGCTTCGTAGTAAAATCTTAAACTTAAGTGGAAATTTCAAAAGCAGATTTCTCTTTATTTAAAAAAAGATACTTCATTGAAACTTTACATGCTTGTGAAAAACATAGTTTTTTTTCACAAGCATGCAAAGTTTCATTGAAATATAAGCGAAAATAAATTGGAAATTTGCATTTGAAATTTTCACTTAAGTTTAAGATTTTACTAAGAAGCTTTTTGAAACGGCCCCCTGTTACGGATAGCTAATGCAAACATTCATGATTTGTAGGAAATGAAGCATATGCTCGTAAAAAAGCAAATGCTCCATTTCCTACAATGAATTCAATACAATTCAAAAATGGTCTTTTTTTTCTTTTGACTAGATTTTCATATTTTTCGTCTGATTATTTCATCGTTGATCATTCTAGAAATAGCCGGTGGAATAAAGAGTTACTTATTGGCTCTATTCATGCGCCTTTAAACTTTTTTCTACATTTCAAAAATATTGACAATCTTAAAGAAAATGTAGCATTTACCTATGACAATAATTAAACCGTCGTCTTATCAAGTTTGAAACTACTAATCAAATAATCAACACTGACCGGAAATTTGTATCGTTTAAGGTATGGTAGCGTTAAATGGGTAAATAATAATGCTACATGTAGAGCCACTGTAGCTGGTGCGTGTTAACCCTTTCGTCACCAATTTGTTTTTAAGTTTTAACTGGTTTTGAATCAAATATTTTATCGAAACAAAAGCAATTATAATTTATAAAAATCTGTACTGTATAACCTTGAGTTTGCACTTGTTGCTTATGGCCTACTGGCCGAATACTAAGTCTTAGTTTGGTCAGACGACAATTTTAGCAGCGTGTTAGCCCCCTCACTGACAGGCAGGTTGTGCACATGCGCAATATTTGTTCTACTTCCTCTTTTGACTTAACACACTCCTTCGATCTTTGGTTCAACCAATGGTCGAATGTCAAAGAGCATGGATCCAAACGAGACGCCGAGTTACTCGGCGTCTCATTCGGATACATGTTGTTTGCATATGTTATTATTCTCGGTTAAGGCAGTGAACGGGTTAAGGTTATGGTACGGTACGCCGCTTATCATCATACGGACGTAACTTTGGATTGTTTTGACCATGATGTTGTATTCGCAAAATATTGGAAAAGCTGAGCTTACACAGCAGAGGCAACTCTTACAATTATCACCATTACTGCTTTAACTGTATTAACTCCCTTGGTTTAAAAGTCAGGCGTTATAAGCCCGCTCACCGCCTACTCTAAAATTGTCGTTTGTAACTGGTTTTGAATCAATCATTTTAGCGAAATAAATAATGATTTAATAGATTTTGGCTTTTCCGAAACACTACATGTAATATTCAAGAAACAAATTGTTGCAAAAAGTGAAGTCCCTGATAAGACGCCGCTTTCTAAGGCGTTCACTTTTTACAATGTTGATTTGAGTCGCCCATAGCGTTAAGGTTTAAGTAACACGGAATTGACTGTTTCATCAGTATGCACGTATAATGGGAGAACAACTAACGAAAAGAAATCCAAATTTAAATTTTGCCGCAATATGACAATTTTCTAGCCAATTGTGAATATTTTATTACTAGAAGTGTCTAGCATGTTCGCCTGACAGTATTCCGTGTATAACTTTTGAGTGGGTAAAAACAAAACGTTTCTCCCAATGTATTTAAACGAGAACAAACCATGTGTGAGAGTCCATAAACAATTTCATGATTTATTCGTCTTTTTACAGAATAACACCTGAACAGACGTATTTATCTGTTTAAAAGCACTATTTGTTTTGCTCTTATTGTCTTTTCTAAGGAAAGCTGTCTCAAATGTTCCAGATTTAGCAAAAGTCAATATGAAGCATAAACTTGTTATTCTCTACATGTAATTACTCGACAATAGCGATGACCAAACTACGGTTGATTCTCGCTATATCGAATTCGAGATGAGCTTTTTTATGAGCTCAATGTAACTGTAGTTCGAATTTAGTTCGAAAATAGTGTAATTCAAACGTATAAACTTTAGTCCACTAACCTCGATAAGTATCCGCAGAGCAACGAACCTCTGTCGATTCATATTTCAGTTTCGATCAGAGCATGCCTTTGACTTACCCGGACTAAGGATAATGCAGGCCTACACGTACACCATCTAAGCAAAGGACTGTACATGTATATCCTTTGAAAGACCGACACTTGTCGTCTGCCATACTTTCGTCTGCACTTTTTTTGTCGTCTGCTCAGATTTAAATATATTCATTTAACTTTCTTTGGTAGAATAGGAACACTCTGAGTGTCAAACAGCTTGGAGATTGATCAGACGCCGAGTTACTCGGCGTCTGATCAAGCTCCAGGCAGTTTGCGAAGGTTACTACAATAACGGTTTTTTACGTTACAGTCTTGCAAAGGATAATATGCTATTTTTTCTCTCAGAATCATGGAAAAGTCTTGGTTTTAGAAGAAAAGCCTTAGTTATACGATATTGACGCGCATTGAATAACCCGTAAAGCCTCCGTCACAACGGATCGTACAATACTTTGTCGTGTCGACCTATAACATATTTGTCACAGCCTAATCACGTGGAAAACAGCCAAAACAGCTCACTATGGTTCCACGACAGGTCAATCAATATACTTACGACACACCCACGACATGAACAACTGTCGCGTTCAAATCATTTTGAAGGTGTCATAGCCCTTGTGACCATTCAGAATAGATATCTGGCCTCGACAAAATGTGACTACCACGGCAAAATATCGTACCATCCTTTGTGACAGTAGCTTAACTCTTTCTCTGTCATAGGCGACTCAAATCGACATTATAAAACAGTCAAGACCTAGATCAGACGCCGCCTTAGAAGGCGGCGTCTGATCAGGGACTTTATTGTTTTGCAGCCCTTTGTTTTCTTCAAATGTTAGGATTTCGGAAAAAAACAAAGTTTGTATAATTTCGTTAATTAATATTTTCGTTAAAGTAATTGATCTTTTCACGGTCCAGTTATGGTCACCCTGTTAAATGTTGTGATTCCCATGTTCTGTTATATATATATTGTTTTTGCTGTTCTGTAATTTGTTAATTATCTATTGTTTTGCCATATATTCTGATTAAACTTGTCTGTAATATGTGAAATTTTCACTTAAGTTTAAGATTTTATTAAGAAGCTTTGTAAATACGGCCCCTGTAATATGTATTGATTACACTTGTCTGTCATATGATTTGATTAAACTTTTCTGTCATATGTGTAGTTTTTACTGTCCTGTAATATGTATTTATTTAATTAGTTTGGCGCCGTAGTCGCCTATATGCGCCATGGCAAAAAGTGCAGTCCCAGATCAGCAGCCGCCTTTCCACGGTGGTGTCTGATCAGGGACCTCACTTTTTGCAATATGAATTAATCTTATAATAGAGGTATCGGAAAGTGCAACTTTTTTCTTAATTTATCTTTTTTTCTTTTCGTAAAATTATTTGATTTGAAACTTGTCGCAGACGACATGTTTAAATTTGGCGCCGAAAGGGTTAACTGTACTGGAATATGTATGGATTCCTTTGTTCTTATCAGTGTGTTGTGGTGTTTGAATTAAAAGTAAGATAAAGTACAACTTGTATTTTTAGTTTTTTTCACATCGTTGAATCCTGAGTTGAATGCTTTCAGTACATTCTATAGTATCCTTTAAAGTATGATAAATGATTTAAACAATATAGCGTCGGTTTTGTTCAAAATAGCAGTAAGTGCCCTTTTCCAAAAGGGCACTTACGGCTTTTTGGAATGAAACCGACTATAAAAAGAGGGAGTCATACATGAATTTTCCAATCTTGGTATAAAGGTAAATCAGGCGCGTTTCTACCACTATTCCATATGTTATTTTAAACCTCTTTATAATGAACATGGATGATGAATATCACGCTCTTCTAAGAGAAAAAAAAACATTAATTTTAAATGGCCTGAAAACAATGTGGAAATGGAGTATTCACAATGAACACCAATTCTTACGTCACGTTAGCGTTTCAGCGGAAAAGATAACGTTATATATAATAAATGACGTCGCCAGCGTAATATAACAGAGTGATGTACTTAAGAAATTATAAATAATTTACCGTTGTTGATCGTCTGGTAAATCATGGTTCGGAGTTCATATGCGTAGTAATTAAATCACGAGGGCTTTAGCCCGAGTGGTTTAAATACACGCATCTGAACGACACACCAGACGATCAACAACGGTAATGTGTTTATTGTTTTGATTCTAACATGATAGAAGCAGTAGTTTTAGATTGAAATGACGCTAGATTAGTTTCTGTCGTGTAGTAAATGCTAACGCTATTCGGTCAGAATTAGGTCATTTACATGAAAAAGTGACGTCATTTGTCTGACTGTTGTTCATTGCAGAATCAGCAACGCTAAATTTGTACTTTGCTTACAGTGACAAAGTCGCATGTCATGTTAGAATAACAGTTATTGAACCTTTTACTTCAAAATTATTTTTTGCCTTGCAGTGTAGATCCTGGTCAGACGGATCAAATAGGAGTTGTCTGATCAGGGTCTACACTGTTTGACTATTTGATTTTATGGACACACGTCTATCCTTTCTGTCATGGAAAAGATTAGATATGGGGAAGTCTTCTGGCGGAATGTAGGTTGATCTACCCCAATGCCTGCTTGTGCCCCAAGGTACAGGACAGCTACTGTGATCCTTGTCCCCCTGGGATAAGCAGCTCATTGCGACTGAAATACTGTTGAAGGGCCGTTAATATCCCCACCTCACAAATACCAACAACAATGCCACAACTACATTCTAGATCAACAAAAGCCAGGCAGAAAGCATTGTCAAATTATTTTAGACAACAACCACACAAGAATTTCTTGGAATGTAAAGGGTTAAATATATAAAATTTTGCCTGCCAGAGAAAGATCTGCAGAAACGAAATTTAGCGCCTCTGTAACTGATGGCTGTTAAAAACATTGTAGGAATTGGAGGAGCATTTGCTGGGAATGAGCAAATGCTTCATTTCCAACAATGATTTCAATAAAGTTAAAACTGGCATTTTTCTCTTGCCTCGATTTTCATGTTTCATCACACTCTTTTCTTGTGCATTCAGCTAAAAATAATCAATGGAATAAAGGTTTACTGCAGAGGTCTTATCCCTTAATTACTTTCATATCATGAATGACTTCGCCAGTGTGATATACGGTAACAGAATGATATCATTTTCGGTATATAACTAGTGTAATAACAATGTACCTGACGTCATTGTTAAAAACGTCAAAACGACCACACTATAATTATAGTGAGTTTATATGTATTTAGGGCTAATAATCGTTGCATTAAAATTCATAATATAAATAGAATATAACATTCCTGGTTATTCAATATGGAATTTATCAAACTCGTTTACTAAAATTGATAAAAAGTCGCAAAGGCTCGATTTTATCAATTTTAGAAAAACTCATTTAATAAATTCCATATTGAAAGACCACTCAAGCAATATCCTCTATATATTGAATGACCACTCATGCAATATCCTCTGAAATATTATATTGAATGACCACTCATGCAATATCCTCTATATATTGACTGACCACTCATGCAATAACCTCTATGTATTTTCCAGGAGGAGGAAGACGAGGACGAGTAAAGGATGTTTTTCTGTGTACGGTAAAACCTCTCTAAACCAGACACTCTCCTATCCGGAATAATGACGAAAATGTCAGTTTTTAAGATGTGTTACAGCTTAATGTAGGCAATGAGTAATA
>JAULCE010099208.1:0-12614 GCA_032359355.1 Macoma nasuta | reverse complement strand
TTTGAAATTAAAGTCATCTCTTTTATCATAGATTTTAGAAGAAACAATACCATTATTTATAGAAAGGTCTAAATCAATTTGCAATAAAACGGGCTTTGTATGGTTTCTTGTGGAGTTTTGGTATCCAGTGCATCGTTGATGAGCACATATAATTATACAGGTAATTGTGCCGATACTGTTATAGAGTATGTTCCCCGATTATAATCTATCACCTTTGATTCAAGGAAAATGGCTGAGTTTAGGAAAATAAGTGTTTAAGTGAAATTTGCATTCGAAGTTAAATACCCCCTACTTAACTATATACTGTTGGTTTAACCTTTTACTCCAGGAAATATTTTAGTACTAATCCACAAGGAAATAATATGATGTAAAATATGAAAATCTAGGCAAAAGAAAAATGACATTTTTGTAAATGAATTGAAATTATCGTAGAAAATGGAGTATTTTATCGTGACGAGCAAATGCTTCATTTCCTGTTTTTAAAATTGATCAACTACAGAGGCGCTGAAAGACGCTTCTGTGGAGGAAAGTGTTTATCCATTAACCGATACGTGAGGTGTATTTTAGACGCAATTACTCTGAAGTTATGTGATAGATGTAAAGAGTATCTAGGAACAACGAAAACACAACATTTTAAATGGTTTTGAAAACACTATAAGACAATGTTTACAATGTTTTAGTCATCTTCTAAAGAGGCGTCAAGGGTTGTTTCTATGGATTAAAGAGAACTACATCCCTTCTGTATTTTAAACATCAATCTTTCCAACATTATTTCTTGATGGTTAAAGATCCAATATTGGACTGCATTGACAATATCCGAGCTATTAGTGAACATCATATATACGACTTATTTCCTACAGACGTTAATACAAATAGTGCAGGTCCAAATCAAATGCCGCCTTCAAAAGATATGACTAAATATGATACTTTAAGAGCACTGATAGATTTAATATTCAATTTGATAATTAATACATTATACTGTTTAACTAAGTAGATCGTTAATGATCATTGAAACCAAGCTTGAAACATACCAAAACATATAATCAATGTAAATGCGCCACGTCACGCGAAAAAGGCCACTCGGACATAGCAAACAGTGTAGGCCCAGACAAGCCGCCACGTCACTGACGTTGCGGCTAATCAGGGTATGCACTGTTTGCAGTCGTAGAGGACATCTAATTATACCTTTAAAAGAATGTTAATAGTAAAATTCGTAACTAGATCCTGGAATAAAAGTGTTCGTATTCTTATTGCCTGCAAGTATTCGAGCCAGTTGAGTCGTCATAACTGTTCATATAATACTAAGTTCAAGAAAACCGCACATCAAAGTTTAAGAAAACATCCACATAAAATAAATATTTGTCACGAGTTTACCCCTGCTCAATTATTTTAACCGAACCAAAGTGCCAACACTATTTCATTCGTTTAAGCGCACTCGAGTTTTTACACGCTTTACACATTCGAAATACATGTACATCATTGCACATTGCAACAACATAAAATACACAATGATCAAATCAGAAGAACACAAATTCTGTGATTTTTTTTATTTGATAGCTTAAATCATCCTGACATTGTAGCGTTCGCAACCGACACTTATTTCCTGTTTACATAGGCACAGCATAAAAGTGTTGTGCAACAGAACGAATCCAGCCGGCAGTAGGTTCAATACATTTATTAGTGTGGTGTCATCAGCATAACGTCTTTAACTCCACACAAATCAAATCCCAGTTTATATACATTTCCTAGCGACACTGATTACTCAACCAATTAGCGTCAAGTCTAGATGACCGACCTGAGGCTACATGTTTGAGTAAGGTGTGTCTGTCTGATAAGGAGATTGAGTAATCATAACTAACGATAATTACCAATCAGACCGTTATCAGACGTGTCCAATGTCGCATTACACATTTCCTTCCTTCCTACTATTTTTTATTTTTTTTATATATTTATATATTATGTAAGTGTAACCATCCCCCTAAACACCACAACGAATTTATAAAATTATCTTAAACGCAATAGCCATATAAAAGTAAGCAACATGAATAATTTCAAATATCTCAGGTAATAATCATTTCTAACTTATGCCAATGTGTGATTTTTCTCAAACGAGCGATGGGGCGTCTGTTTCCGTCACGCCGTGCGAATGGTCACCCTTACATGAACGTTAGGAAATAATGTGAGAAAATATTCATAACATAGTCAAATCAATATAAACACAAGCAATAATAATCAATATAATTACAAGCAACAATAACAATTCTAATTAACTCGCTACATAGATCTATTATATACATATCCTAGCAAGTCTCTTTTTCACTAACGTGCGATTTAATGATCTAAGCATTAAACCGTGCGAAAGGAGAAGACTGAATTTAAAATTGAACGCGAGAAAATAACTAAGAAGGACTGTTTAATTTTAGAAAACATTAAAATTTGGAAGAAATTAAATTGCGCAACCTTATTCAAAGAAAAGTAAACAAATTTGCACACTGTTTGTCACTAAGCTGGGTGGCATCTAATAGAAGGTTCTCCGCGAATAATGTTTGTCCACCCAGCATAATCTTGTTAAGTCCAATAGTGGAATGTCATCGCCCTCGCACAGTTCTGTCGGCATCCCTAAACTATCAATGTAATCTGGTCGGCTGACGGCTTCATGTAGCAGGCCGCCAAGAAAAAGTTGGTCTCGAAGACATACTTTGCCGGTTGCTGTTCCTGGGCGGCCAACAAGGTGTCTACCTTACCTAACGACGGCACCCCTTAACAACTTCAACTAGTTGTGGCGTCTGTATGTTGTGGAGGACCCGTAAAGCTGGGTCAGCTCTGTTAGCTATTAAGGCCAACAGGTACAGGTCCTGATACATCTCTGCTTCCGGGCGGACAGCCAGAGACAACATGCTGGCTCTAAAGGCAAGCAGTTGTGAGGCTTCCGCGTTCTGGACCAACTTAGCGGCGGAACTTGGTATGTCCTAATCTTCGTCAACCTCCAACAGCCAGTTCATTTTGGTTTTCCATTTTAGCTTTCGATATTTTCTCCGTGAACAGAGGTTTGCGTACAGATGTACTATCAACGAATGACACTTGTAAACCATTTCTATGGTACTTATATACATGCTTTGAGCTGATTGTCATATTGATAATAATGAATTTTAATTTGTTAGACGTGAATGAATGATATAGAGGGATAGCTTTTTCCGTTGCTGGTGGGTAATCTGATTTTGTTGGTACTGAGAAGTGTCTTCTGGTGGCGCATTTGCCTTTGTAAGTGTCTTCACAAAGTCTTCTTCGACATCATAGCTGGCCACAGGCGCAAAACTTACAGCTGCCCCCTGCAATCTACAGTTCGATCTAACAGTATTGCGCAGTTTCTTCTTTGCTACTCCCAAACAAACTCCTATTATTGTGGGAGTGTTAAATATTGGTATTGATACGGGAACTTGGGTTTCGAGGTTATGAATTTGATGTATGAGATCATCGATTGGCATTTGCTCAACTTGTTTTAACGCCTTAGGCACCTGAACGATAGAAAATTGCTTCAATTTAGCGTGAAAGGGGTCCCAGATTTTAATAGCAGAAA
This sequence comes from Macoma nasuta, assembly GCA_032359355.1. Classification (NCBI taxonomy): domain Eukaryota; kingdom Metazoa; phylum Mollusca; class Bivalvia; order Cardiida; family Tellinidae; genus Macoma; species Macoma nasuta. Next base: position 9,037 of record JAULCE010099208.1, on the reverse strand, counting down.
TATTCACTATCAGAATAGGCGAAAGGTTACTTTGAAGAAGGTGCGACTGAATGCGTTCGAAATACAGCGGTAAATCTAATTTATTACTGTAGGCTTCGCAATTTGCAGGTAGACACATTGTCGAAACTTGCGTTCGAGTAATTATAGAGGATTTGGTCCCATTTAGACATAAAATTGTGAATCGTATGTCTGTTTACGTGACAATTAACCATGCGCCCTTTTTAAAAGATCTTGCCAGAGGTAGTACAGTATTGACCTGCACGTTGGTCCGGCAGGAATCTTTTATGACTTGTTGGTCCGAACATACATTCATGTACTTCGGTTTCCGTTAAAAATGTGAAATGGGTATGTTTGTTATCTATCAAGAAATATGATTCAATTGAATTGTAAGCAGTTATTTGGACAGAGTATGTGTGTATTTTAACTGTTGCAGTTGAATTGTCAAAAAGAACAGGCATTGGGTGGCGCGAACTAGTTTGTAAATATGTTGAATTGGTTTTCGTTGTATGTCTATTATTATCGCTATTTTTTTCGGTATTTACGATGATTGAACAAGATAAAATGCGGTAGAATTTCCAAAGATCTGTGTTCAAGTCAAGCGGCAGGATGAAACCCCATGGTACCAGACCCTGAATTTCAAGTAGCAATTCCTTTAGTTTTTCGGGTGTTATAAGTGATGGCGCTAATTTTTGTAGGCTTAGCAGATTTAGTTTAATTGTGAATTCAGTCAAGTATAACCTAGCGGTTGAATACCTTTGTCTAGCCTCTGCGATCATATTTTGAATATATATGTAGTTAAATGTTTCCTGAAAGGTCGTTAAGTGAATGATTAATCGATCAACTCGGTTCAATTGCGTGGCCACTTCGTTTTGAAACTTTGCTAAAGAGGAAGATAAGGCGTTTATGGTTTGTCTATTTTGAAATAATTCCGTTCGACACGTGTAATACCTTTCTTTGTGAATTGGCTAAAGTGGCGACAGTTTGTCTGATCTTATCTAAATCCCGGTCATCAGCTGTACCGAATATAAATTTAAATACACCGCCTTGGGGCAATATTGATCTTTTATCTCGGTCATGTAGAAAGCACACTAGTTCGGAATATTCTTGAGTTAGTTGTTGTGTTGAATTGAAACCCGAAAGGTACTGGTTAATATTGTTTAGGGTGCGGTATAAGAATCCTTTTGCCGTCAAGTTGATTTCTCGATATGCTGATTATAATTTGGATTTGAATTATTTCACTTTCAAGTTTTAGAAGAAATTCCGGAAACGCCTCAAGATAAAGAATCATAGCTTATTTCCAATGAGACTTAGAAATTGAAACTTCCCTAATTGGGTCATACATTAATTTTGGTTTTCTATTTCCATACTATCAAGTTCAAGTTCAAACTAGTCAAGACCAGAAATGTGGTTGTGCGCAACATTGTGACGGTCAAATCTATAATAAATATAAGAAAAACAAAAAAAACATTAAAATACAAACATAAAATGGCAATATTCATTAAAATGATCATAGGATCAAAATAAAAGCCTTTTTATATTTCACATATTCGCTCCTAGAATTCCAAATTTACAGTCAGGAGCCACAATCAATCATGTTACTTAGTTACAAATTTCAACCTTTGGCAATAAAGTATGCTACTCCATGTAGATTGTATCTTGCAAATTTCAGTTTTTTTCTTGTCCGCGAGTCAACAACCTTCGGGATATTTCGTACCAATATCATCTCGCAATTTCCTGCCTTCCACGTTAATTACGCAATGAGTTACATAAGTTAATTACTATTGTAACCTTTTTCCTAGACAGCATTGCCAGCATGTCCACAATTCGCGGTAACTAACATAAATACAAATACCATTATCTTCCTTCGGTCCAATTCGCAAGCTAGGTAAATGTCTCGACACTAATATTTACTGTTTTGGATCGCTAACAATGGACATAATCTCTTAATTCACATAAGCTGAGACCAAAAGTCCCAGTTCCAAACTGTTTTGCTTACTGTGTTCACGAATACGTCGTGTGTGTCCGTCATGTGTGGCTCTGATAACCCACTAGATATTTCACTTTTATTATCTTCAGTATCTAACAGAGGTTCGGTGTTTTTCACGTAACCAGGTGACTCGGCGTCATTATTATCGTTACTTGCTCTGTCCGTATGTGTTTCGTTTCATGCGACTGAGGTAAAGTCACGGACTGGATCAGACGCCATTTGTTTGTCGTAATTTGACTCCGATTTTTCACCTGAAGTTGGTGAGTTTAATTTGTCGAAGTGTGCTTTACGCAGTCTAGCCTGCAACGTTGCCAATGGTACATTTTCGCCAGATGTCAGAATGATTTGTTGGAGAATTTCTTCGACTTCGTGTGAGCAATTGTTTTCGTCGAGCCCTAGGCAAAGTATTGTCGGCTGAAATGTCTGTCGAAGATAACAGGCCTTGGGTGTACGTTGTTTCGCTTTGTGCGTGTTTCTAGTAAAGTTTAATAGAGCTAAGTATATATTTCATGGTTACGTTGTAACATAGTGTTGTGAAACTAATCCCTATAATACGGCAACCTATAACCCATCAAAGTATCGATAGGGAGGACGGGATCGCGGCTGTTCTTTAGATAGAACGGACTAAGTCCGCTGGATTCCGACGGATTAAATCTTAGTGCTCCTAAAGCTTGGTTCAAAGCTAGATCCCAATACTGTGGGTTTTGATCCACAAACTTAGTAATTATGCCTGAGAAGGTTGTGTGTGACCGTTCATTTTAACCATTAGCCGGGGGTTTATATGTCGACGTACGGACATGGTTTCGTGGTTTCCGTGAATTTGTTGGAGGTAAAGTAACTTCCGTTATCGCTTATTAAACGTAGTACCGACCAGTGTCTCCAGAATATGATTTCATAGAAAGCATTCAAAATGGTTTCAATAGTAATGTCGCTAACAGCTATAAATTCAGGAAATGCCGTTAATTCGCATAGAAAACAGACTAGAGGTATTTATTGCCGGATGCGATTTTCAGTAAAGGCCCTACACAGTCGACCGAAACTGTATTGAATGGGTAAGCTGGTATTGGTGGTTCGCCTACCGGTGGTTTGATTGCTTTCAAATTGGCAGATTGACTCTGTACACATTTTTCTATAACCGAAGCAATTTGCTTATTTAGACGAGGGAAATAATACTTTGCTTTAATTGCATTGAACATCCGTTTCGCCCCCGGGTGTCCGATGTCGTGATAAGATTGTATGATCTTGTAACTGGAATGGAATATATATTCTAGGTACGGGTCTATGTCCGGATCAGATATATAGTACAATATATTATCTAGAATGATAAATTTACGGTCTTCGCTGGCTGTTACAGAATTCGATTGGACCCTAGTCTTTCTGGACTTTGACTGTATATTGTTGATACAATAGGGTCTCGGTTGACTTGTTTGAATTCGCATCTGTCGCTGTCCGACGAGTCGTTGTTTGGTATACGTGAAAGATAGTCAGACACATTAAATTAAAAGATGTCATCCTGATATTGTGGCGTTCGCAACCGAGACTTATTTCCTGTTTACATAGGCACAGCATAAAATTGTCGTGCAACAAAACGAATCCAGCCGTCAGTAGGTTCAATACGTTTATTAGTGTGGTGTCATCAGCTTAACGTTTAGCAATCAGCTTCAAGTCTGGACGACCGACCTGAGGCTACCTGTTTGAGTAAGGTGTGTCCGTCTGATAAGGAGATTGAGTAACCATAACTTACAATAATTACCAAACTCGTTATCAGACATGTCAAATGTCGCATGCCAAAAGGCGGATGATTGCGGTTTGATTATAATAAAACGCCGTTTAGCGTCCGATTAAGGGTTTGAGACTGTTTAAATATAATCATTTGTGTTATACAATCCAAAGGTACGCCGAAACTATCGTATTACAAATAAAAACATGCGCAGGAATTCACATACGGTGATTCGCCAGCTGAATTTGCTACCTACTATACGATATTTGACCGTCGCAAATTTTGTCTCGTTGACATATCAAATTATAAGATATTTATCGATTGCACTATAATTAGAATTAACCCCTTTGCTGCTTACCCTGATCTATAGTTTCATATGCAAATAGCTTTTATCCGAATGAGAGTAATTCGGCCTATCATCTCGATCCAAGTTGATTGATACTCGGACAATATTTTTGCCAAAATTAACTTGATCTGTGACGTTTAAAAATGAAGCAGACGATATATTGCGCATGCGCAAAAATTGATTCATGCAGTGAAAGGGTTAGAAGTAGAAAATACATTAAACCGAATATCTAAACTTCCAGAAATCATTCGATGAATAAAACAAAACCAGTACCTGAATAAAAACAAAAGAAAGACATATTTTCAAGTCGATTAACCTTTTCGCCGTCAAGTTTAAAACTAAAGGTTGTAAACGATGTTGGATCAATTTTTTTTAACAAAGCTAATAACTGACATTTAAATAAATAGTGGCTTTTCCGAAATCTTAATATTCGGAATAAATTTTGTTGAAATAAAAAGTGAAGTCTTGAATCAGACGCCGCCATCCAAGGGCAACGACTGATCTGGATCTTCACTTATGCAATATCGATTTGAGCGAGCAGTGAAAGTGTTACTTTCATGGAGCAAAATCTTACACTGTCATATAGACTCATATGATGCGTATTAATTAAACAAAACAAAACAACTGATACTAACGTTTGTCCTGCCAATCGTTAACATAGTAATATCGTCAACCAGTTTGGGTCCGGATCAGTCGCCGACCAACCAAACTAAAAGGGTTTTATTAAACTTACAAACGAAAGCAAATCAAGCCGACTTATATTACAACAACTGACAACAATAGCAGCATAATTAGGATAAACCCCTTTGCTGCTTACCTTGAACCAAAAAAAACAAAATGCAAACAGCTTAAATCCGGATGAGACGCCGGGTAATTCGGCGTATCATCTTGATCAAAGTTGTTGACACTCGGACAATATTTTTGCCAAAAATTAACTGAACCTGTGACGTATAAAAGCATACGAAATATTGCGCATGCGCAAATATTGCGTCCGGCATTGAAATGATTAAAAGTAGAAAATGTACATTAAACCTTTTCGCCGTCAAGTTTAAAACTGTCGGTTGTAACTGATGTTGGATCAAATATTTTAACGAAATAAATAACTTAAATTTAAATAAGTAGTGGCTTTTCCGAAATCTTAATATTCAGAATGAATTTTGTCTAAATAAAAAAAGGAAGTCTTAGATCAGACGCCGCCTGTTAAGGCGGCGACTTATCTGGGATTTCACTTTTACAATATCGATTTGACAGAGCAATGTTGTCCTGCCAATCGTTACCATAGTAATATCGTCAACCAGTCCGGATCAGGCGCAAAGTTTATCGGCGACTGATCCGGACCCAAGCTGGTTCACACTGAGGCAACAATTTCACTAAATATCAAACGAGTGGGACAAGGTTTATAAAATCAAGCATGTAAACCGGATTTCATCGACGAGAGTCTTGGTGGCAGGATAAGGGTTTATCAATAAATATTTTATTTTTTTCTGATTCATCAACGCTCATATTAAACATTTACAAACAATAAATCCCCTAATGATTCTGTGATTTATCTGGAACTATCTGTGGAGATCATAAAAACAGTTTCCATGTGGCGTTTAATGATTAATCAAAGAAAACACAGTCAATCAGGGTTTTCTGTCTTAATCCAACCATTTTGGCGCAAGATTTATAACTGTTGGTTGCAACTATCGAAAAATATAATCCAACCATTTTGGCGCAAGATTTATAACTGTTGGTTGCAACTATGGAAAAATATAATAATTTAACGAAAATAGAAACAAAGATAGATATACGTGACATGCCTAACAGTGATTTATAGGGAATTCTCAGTAAAAGGAAATCTTGTCTTTTCACTGCTGGCAGTGGAATTATGACTTTTCAGCAGTGAAATTATTATTATTTTCTTTTTGGAAAGTAATGTTTGGTTTTGAGTTCAAAATCTTGTGGGGGGGGGGGGGGTATTCAAATTTGTCTGCCTCATTCTCTTTTTGTTTTGGCGAGGGGCTGGGGGGCATTTCTGGTATTGTGGTCAAACATTTTGACTTTTTTTTATTTTGTCACATTTTTTCTTATCTGTAACTGACTAAATAATAATTTTCAAGAAGAAGCATGAAATAAAAAGTATAAATGTATGGTGCAGTGTAAGATTAAATGGGCAGCAAAGGTGGTGTTCTCACTCGTGGCTTCGCCACTCGTGAAAACTCTACATTTGCTTCCCACTCGATGAAATATAATTCAATCTTACACTGTAACATACCATTATCCTCTATATAAACTGTGTTTTGTTAACCAACCCTATCAAAACGGGAATACAGTTTGTTGTAAAAAGTGAAATCGCTGTCAGACGCAACGTTGGTGTTGGTGTCTGATCTGTAGCAGCACTATACAAAATTGCGCTTGTTGACGACTACACACCGAAAGGGTAAACACGTTCGGCGCGAAATTAAAATTGTCGGTTTCAAATGGTTTTGGATAAGATATTTTAACGAACTTAAAACAGAAATAAAAGCATAAACTGACTTTTCTGAAGCCCTAATATTTGGATTAAAGTTTGTTTGCTTTTCAGGTGGCGTCTTATCTGGAACTGCACTGAATGCATTTGTGATTTAAGACGCCTTTAGTGGGGAATGGGTCAATAGATAGCTGGACAGCCAAACATATTTACCCGACAAACAGCTTTCAAAAGTACATCAAATAATAATAACCCCCATTTGAAACGAGAAAACGCAATATACATGTTATATTGTTTACGACAATCTTTCAATAATTTAGCACGTTTGGGAGCAGTCGGAGTAATGCTACTTTTACCGTTCCAACGTTAACGTAACGCAAACGGAATCATATTTGACAATTGTCTGTTACCTCAAGGTTTAAAGTTTCAAACAGTTTTGAGCCCGGTCAGACGCCGAATAACTCGGCGTCTGATCTGGGTTCAAACTGTGTTTACAGGTTGACAGTGTATAATGTATAACGCGCTGGGTGGTTAAGAATAGCGTGCATCCCCCTGTAACATGTCGCCAAGGCCACGTGAAATCTACATGAGCGAATCGTTTTGGAAAAGGTCTCATTATAAATTTGGTCGTGATGAGGCAAGCAGCATATCCAAGCCGATGTCTGGTATGGCTTGTCACCATTGTCGGTAAATATGCTTGGTTTATCCATTTTCTGCTCACGTTATGTTGAGATTAATCCACAATGAAAGAATCTGATGTAACTATAGAAATCTAGGAAAACAATAAAATGTTTGGTTTGTTATTTGTATTGAAATCATTGTTGAAATCAGGGCATTTGCTCCTAACGAATCCTACAATGTTTCCAATAGACATCAGTTGCATGGGAACTAAAAGGAGCTTCTGTGGAAAAAAAGGGTTATTCAATACGGAACTTTTCTAAGTGAAACCGAAATCGGCACCAGTTTAACCCTTAGCCTGCTGCGAAATCTGTCGTCTGCTCAAAACGTCGTCTGCATCATTGTTAGACATCGTTTGATTTTCTTAGAATTTAGTGAAGATATTATTTGAGTGTCAAACAGCTTGAATCCAAATCAGACGCCGAGTTACTCGGCGTCTGATCTGAATTCATGCTGTTTGGATAATCACCTTGGTCGTACATAGCAGGCTAAGGGTTGAACTGTGACAAAACGCGCGATGCATGTTCTTAACCGCGTGATGTGGGTGTAAAGCCACTTCACGCGGTTTAAAAATTGCATCTTGTTTTCGTAACACCTGTTTGTCCGCCATATTAAATCGCTGACGAATTTAAATACAATGGTACTCTATCAATTGTTAAAAGTTCCAGTTTAACAGTTCAGAACTGTTGATAAAAGTAAAACCTCTTTGTATTGGCGCAAAGGTCACATGTATATGTGACGCTCAAGTGAGTACTCGGTGTTGTTCACAATCACGTGTCTGCTACTACTCTGGTTCATTACCACCATTTTTTGAAAACTCCATCGATATTCGTCAAGAAACTTGTACTTCCAGTTTGGCAAAATGCAATAACATGATATAAGTATAGATAGTCAATGTTCTTCTTAAACCACGTATGTGTCATTTTTTTAAAAAGCGCAAATAATGGGTTTTTTAAGAAATATGTTTATGTACAGTCGAACTTCGATGGGTCAAGCACGGTTGGCTCGAAACCCCGTTTATCTCGAGCTGAAACAAAAGTCCCGGAGAGACAAAATTGAATTCCAAATAGCAAGTAGTATGGCTCCAGATCAGACTCTGATCTTGAGCCATACCGCTTGCTATTTTGACTAATATGCTTTATTAAACACATGATGTATGGAGTTTTTATAGCTTTATCAACAAAATAGTATCATATGCACGAGGTCGTGAAACATCGTTTAGCTCGAACATCGGTTAAGTCAAGCTTATTTCGAGAGTCCCAATGAGCTCGAGCCAACGAAGTTTGACTGTACTTTGAAATTTTGAAACGGTTTGACATTCCTGTACTGTATGATAGCACATTTTGTCGCCTCTAAACCAAAGGACTTTTCAAAATATTGTCGAAATAATACATGTGCTCATTTCTAGTAAATACTTCACATTTTACTCTGTGTTGATACCAATTAAATATTAGTATTTACATTGTGCCTGATGAGCCATTCTATTCATCAGATTATTTCCTTAGAAAAACGTCTAACAAAACAATGTAGGGAATTGGTTTTAAACAAAAACACTTTATAAATGAACATCTAAACGTTCTGTTATTGTCTTATCGTTCTTGTTTCTTCGTACACAGTCGTTGGTGTAACAATCACGGGTGAAACACGCCTCCAATCACCTGGTACAACATTGGATGAAGTGAAAGACCAGAATGATACGTCTAAACAAGGATCGGAAACTAAGGCATCGAGCAATTTTCAGAACATTTCCTGGTATGTCCAACCCTTATTTGGGCCACCGGCTGGGAAAAGGGCCCTTACAGCATTGTAAACTGTGTAGAACCAGATCAGTTGTAGAGACTTCCGATTAGATTC
>JAULCE010099097.1:0-12616 GCA_032359355.1 Macoma nasuta | reverse complement strand
TTAAGAGGAATTCACCCCAATTTTTCATATAGACTAGCCATATTTCAAAATTGGAACAGTCCATTTTAAAATTCAGCTTTGAAAAGGTTAAATACTGCCATGTTGGTAAACTGCACTCACAATATATTTTTGGAGATAAAAAAAATGAAAAATGGCACATGTATACATGGTTTTAGAAGAAAAGTGACGAAATGCAATTGTAACACAAATTCTAACTTGGTGTCAAATCTATTGTTATGTTTTGAGTAAACAATTCCATGTTCATTGTTCGGATAAGTATAAAATAAGAGTGACCTCAGCTGAACTATTAAACACCAGCAATGGGACACTAATCGCCCTCAATACAGATTTGGTGCTTCAGTTTAACCGGCTCATTGTAAAACACTATAATCTGCAGATCAAAGAGAAAAAGTGCTTGCGATGAATGCCCAAGATCCAAAATAAGTACTCCAAATGGTTTTAAAATGCTTTGGCCTATTTCTTCTCTGCTTTGAACATGGCCAGAGCTATACTGTTATCCACAATGTTGCCTGCAACAAATTCAAAGTTAAGATTCTTCTTTCATAAATGTAAGTAAAGTGCAAAAAGATTGGATCTGGATGTGATGCAAAGTTATATACTTGGGAGTCTCATTATATTATTCTGGATTAAATCTGTTTACTATTTTTATCCTTATCCTGTCGCCAAACATTTTTATGTACTGAATTCTTGTCTGCTTGATATTTTAACCCTGTTTGATTCTCTTGAAATTTGGTGAAAATGTTGCCCAAGTGTCAAACAGCTCAGATCTAGATCAGTCACGCAGAGTGTCTGATCTGGGTCCAAGCTTATTGACGACATCACTATGGTAAACTGATACACCAGTGCTTTACAAACAGCTAGTGCAGTCTCTGAGCTCAGTCTATGACTTTTGTAGGAGCTTGAGCCCTCTGATCAGTGTCTGCAGGGTTGGTCATAAAATCCATAGATTTTGGTTAATTAATATTAATAGAGAGAGGAGTCAACACTAGTATCAGGATATAATAGCTTAGAATTGTCTGAGCAAAACATAAAACACTCAAACACACATGAGGTTTTTTTTCCAATGGTAAAATTATTCCAAACTTGCCAAGAAATGCATTTGTTTCTAAAAGGAAAAACAATAACTCTTCAGGCATTTGACAAGTTTATTTAGCCGACAACTGTATTTGACATATTAATAATGCAATAAAGTGACTGCAAACAATGCATCACTTAAATATCTCCTTTTGTCCTACCCTGAAGCTGTATTATGACTTATATTGTCTGTGCTGTTCCAAAAAGATGTAAGTGGGCTTTTGGAAATGGGCACTTGAGTCTTTCTGGAATGACAACAACAATGATATAGTCTAACTGTAGCATTGTTATTCTGTTTCATTATGGCATTATACTCTTGAAAGCAATAGGTAACTGACACTTACTGAACATATCAATTGTCTTAGACTGTTTCACCTACAAACCCTTGACAAAAGTATCATCAGCTATAACCCTGCATATCCTTTATCTTGATCCTATACCTCATCTGCTAAATTTAGACTTAACCCTTATGGTGCTAAATATTAATATCGTCTGTTCCAATTTTAAAACATGTCTATATGAATTATTGGGGTAAATTTCCCTTACTATTCATATGTGTCAAACAGAGTAGACCTCTGATCAGAGGGCTCCTCAATGAGCCCTTTAATCTGGGCCTACACTGATTGCAAAGGGATATAATTAACTTATTTCCAGCACTAAAAGGGTTAAGATTATGCACAAAGAATGCATTTGATGAAAAGAAAATATATCAAATAGAAAGGAAAATGCAAAAATTGAAGGGCGTTGACAAACATTGAGAGAAATTGAGCATTAGTACATCATGGAGCCAATGCTCCATTTTCCACAATGTTTTCACAAATTCACAGACTGTCAAATTTGGCATTTTCCTTTCCATTAGATTTTCTTCCTTTACATTGATTGCTTTCATTGTAAATTAGTCTGAAATAGCATAAAGAGGGTAAAGAGTCAACTCATAAAGGGCAATGTTAAGTCATTAAATGATTGAAACAGTTGAGGACTTAAGTCTGGGTTGCAAGTTATTTGATATGGGGTAGACAATATGAGATATATGAGATAAATAGTAAATAAATAATTTGCTCTAAATAAACAGAAGAACTGCCTCTGGACATGTATAACAATTACGCAATGTCCCACTGGTATTACCTAAGTAGTTTATCACTCATCAATACTTGATAGGTCAACTGACCAGTTGACCATCAATCTGGTCAAATAGGTTGAGATGACCAGCAAGTCAATGACATGATAAGGTTTATGACCAGAATTTCAAGTGGATAAATCGGCTCTCAGTATGTCTGATCAGCTTTATATCTGAATAATACAAATTTATCCGCTTCCCCACGAGAATAACCCTTTCCTCTAACTTTAAAGAGATTTAGTGCCTTTAAAAGCCTCTGTTACTGATTGCTATTGAAAACATTGTAGGAAATGGAGCATAGCTCGTACTAGTGGTTGTGTGTTATGTCAACAGTGAATTTAATGCAATATTAGAGTCAGCCACTTCAGGATTTGTCTGATCAGGGTCTAAACAGTTAGTCATATAGTGTTGTATGTTATGTGGTGTCCTTTATTCATACAAAAATTAATACCTTTTCATATGCCAATATAAATATCTAGTTGTAATTCACAGAGGGTGGCCTCCTGTATAATATTCAGCATGGCCACTGTGCATTAAACTATCAGGTTTTGCACTTTTGCTTCAGCAATCTATATATCAAGGGATTCTGCAACTACATGTTTCTAAATTATCCTAGAAAGTTACCTATGTGATCATGTGTTACTATGGTAATAGGACCCCCCTGCAACTTCACATCTTTTTTGTTATCAATGTTTATCATGCACTATTTTATCAGAACAAATACCTGCAAATGAACGGAGGGCCACTTGCTAGACTAATCTATAGAAATAAAGTGCAGGAAGGAATTTATAGCGTGAAGCAAATGCGGATTCGCAGCTTTCCCGATAAAACTCTTTTATACTTCACACAAAAGAGTTTTATATAGTAGATGCAGACTTATAGATACACTGCAAGAAGCACAGACTCATCAAGCCCAGCCACAGAAGAATAGAGCAATTGCAGCATTTGCCTACTATATATATACAAAGCTCATGGTACAGTGTGTATTTCAAACACTAACATCCCAATTTCTCCACAAACCCCTATGCTGTGACCGTTCATTAGAATGGTCTCAAAGAGACCATTCTAATGAGCGGTCACAACATAAGGGTTTGTGGGGAAAATGAAACAAATAGTATTTGAAAATGTTCACACTTAGGCTGACTAAGCCACAACTGACTAGCCAGACAGAGAGAGACTAAGAAACAGACGGACAGACACTATTATATAGCCAATTAAAGAGCACTCTGATTTCATTGTCAATAATTATTGTGCTAGCAATGAACTTCATCAATATCCCAATATCCCCAGTCTTGGATAAAATACAAACGATCCATTCTAAAATCTTCATATGGCAAATAAATAATTGCAGTCACTAGTTCGCATTTTATCCTCAGGTTTTGAATCATAATTAGAGAGAAGCTACTGAAGTATGCTATTATCCCCACAGTAATATATAGGGGTGGCGATAGATGTGCGTGAATTGAACATTTTTGGACCAAATTCCCAACATTCATCCACTAAACCATATGTTGTGACCACTCATGAGAATCATCTCTTTGAGATGATTCTCATGAGTGGTCACAACCATAGGACTTGGGGAAGACAATATTTTTCGCATTTGAATTAAATGCCCTATCTTGAGCTCCGTTATACATTTGTTAAGTACACCACAGTACCAGGGGAAATTAAACGAGATAATTCGGAGTTACTGCCAGTTAAGAAAGGATAATGAATGTATATGAGATTATCTCCATTTTAGGTAAATATGGCCATTTTCTACAGAGAAAGCATCAATTATTGGAGAAACATAGTAATGTATTAAAGGTACTATAAGAGAGAATCAAATGTATACTAAGGCTTGCTTTTTGATGAAATTAGTGAAAAGTTTGTCTGGGTAACCTCAAGATTCAGATATAGATAATAATGTACATGAATAATTATTTTGTCAATTTTTCTGGTATTATAGAGTAAAGTACGATTTGAAAAGCTAAGGAATTTCCATTATTGTTTCTTCCTGTGGTGCTTTTATATGAATAGCGTAATTACATTATGGGTTGTTTTGGTCTTCAAATTTTGTGGGCCCTTTTGGTTCTTAAATTTTTAATAAAATTGAAGGACTTTTAAATACAACAGACAACACTAGTTTAGCAACAGAGTGAACAGACTAAGGGTTAAAATTGAACAGACAACACTAGTTTAGCAACAGACTAAGGGTTAAAATTGAACACTAGTTTAGCAACAGACTAAGGGTTTAAATTGACGATGACAATTTTAAGGAAGGTTAAATAACTGGTTTCTTAAAAGAGATTACGGAGTTAAGATATTACAGAGAGTGGGGATCTGTGTGAGAGCCAGATGTGTAGATAGTGGAGGAAATCTGCAGAACCTATTGTGACAATAAGATATTTATCAGATAATTCAGAGAGCGACAATATTGTATAGGAAACGACAGAGGTTTTAGAGACAGTCATACCGTACATACTCAAAGTCTTCAGCCAGCAAGACATGAACAAATTGTGTAGACCAAGATCAGACTGCTCCTGTGGGAGCAGTCTGATCTGGGTCTGCACAATTTGTTCATGTCTGCATGATTAATTGGTACAATCAGCTTTAGGAAAAATGATTGTTGTTTGATGATTCAGGGTGGCTAAAGACTTTGAGTAATTACGATATACTAATACATCTGCATGCCAATAAAAATTGTAATCTGCTCAATTGCCATCTGCAACAATTTGGAAAATGAATATCCAGTAATCCTTTACTGAAACAGATTTGTGCAGATAAAATACAACATCAAAAACAGTTTGGATCAAAGTCAGACTCTTCTTCTTGTGGAAACAGTTTGCATAAGTCACAGTCATATACAAACTTCAAAGTCTGTTGTTTTTAGCATGCAGAGAATTAAGTAAGGTGATATCAAATTTAAGCTATTATGTGCTGTGTTTGGGGCTTACTGCCAAGTAAGGCTTAAGTCACGACCACGGCATTTATCTATATATGTTTAAAACTACTAAGTACCAATGGCTAGGTACATCTAACATTTAAGACTGCGGTCACCATCACAAAGACCTGATATGAATATGTCAAATGATAACGTAACCAGGAAATCCATGGAGATCAAATTTACCACTATCAGCTCTTAAATGTACAAGACATTGTCTTTTGTTGTCAAGACTGTGTCAATCGTTATTTTACTTTTGTTTGACCCAAAAAATTCATAATACATCTTATTCTGTGATTGAATTTTGTCAGACATTTGGGAAAAAACAAACAAATAGCAGGAATATTTGTTTTAAACAGCAGATGGAGTTTGGGTATAGGACACTTTTAAGGCAGTGGTGTAATTTAGGGTTTAAGGACAAGAGCATAACCCCTTACCTGTGTTCTGTCATAGTCAATCTTGCTTAAGTCAAAACCCAACCAACTGTGAACAACATGGTTTATTTCCGTATATCCCTCTAAAGAAACAGATGGTTATCCTTTTAATGCAGAAGTTTGGAATAGACAACCCTACTTTTAAAACATTAAAGCCATAAATATAATTATGTCTTTCCCTCTATCATTCTTGAAAACAGTGCAAACTCTAATCAGAGCTAGTGCACCAATGATCAGGATCTACATTGCAAATTAAGTACTTGCTGCTGCACAAAAGAGCATACACTGTTTCATTCCTATCAGATTTTTCTTTCTTAATTGGCAATTAAATACAAATACTGTAGACTCAAATCAGACTGCTTGGGATCTAAATACTCTTCATCTTATTCTAACCCTTTACTCTATAGAACCTTTTGATGCCTCTAAACCCAGATGACTATTGAAAACATTGTTGGAAATGAAGCAAATGCTTCATTTTCCACAATGATTTCAATGTCATACAAAATTGGTATTTTCCTTACTCCTAAGTTCAATTCAATATTTTATTGCATGATAAGGCCACCGGCCCATACACAGAGTTAAAGCTTCCTGATCTACTTTCATTATGAATGAGTCTACATGTGCATGTAGCATATGGGGGTATAGGACAGTTTTCAAGATGGTGTCTTAAAGCTGCACTTTTTAAAGCTCTACATACATGATGTTACTGTTTAGTGTTCGGGGTTGTATAAACCTGCTTCTATCTAGTAATTTTATCGACCATGATGGGGACCTACTGTTTTTTTCATGGCTCCTATGTGCACTGAAAGAATGTTCAAAGGCAAATGTTTCACTATCTTGCAGTTACAATCTTAAAGTGCTCATTGAATGTCCTTTATCTTTTAACCCTTAGCATGATAGTTAATTGTAACCCAGGATCCTGCTATAAAAGTTGCTGCCTGCTGAAAGTACCGTGGCTTGCTTGATGTTAATAATTTGCTTGAAAATTGAAGAAGCTTGTTGTCACACAGCTAATTGTTTAAGATCAGAGGCCGAGTTACTTTGCATCTCATCAGAATCATATTGCTGTTAGCATACATGAAAGGTACGAGATTGAGAAGGATATTTTAGGATTTAAACGGGCTAAAGAGAGAGACTTTGACAGAACAAAGAGATGTCTGGGTCTATCCTGTATGCAAGCTAGGAAATGGTTTGTGCGCAGCAGCATTTTAAGAGCTCCAATGCTGCTCACCTCTAAATAATAACGAAAAGAAAAATCATGTTTACATTTAGGTCAAATACTTCAATTTTAGATAAAATGATAAATTCAACAAATTACTACACACCAATGAGTCAGACACTGATAAAAAAGAGAGTTAACCATCAAACGATAAGCAAAGTACAATAAATAATACTCACATGAGACCATTAGGAAAAATGCCAAATTAGCCTAAATATTTGGAGCACTGGAATAATGAGCTAATGCGTATATGCAAAACAGTGTAGACCCAGGTCAAGGGACTCCAGGTGACGGAGGCCTTAGACCAGAATCAACTCTGCTTGTCACAATCCGGAATATTGTTTGAAACCCTACTCATAAAGTCAAAGTTCTTGTTCCAAATAAATTGAGTCCGGTGAATGTCCATTTAAATATACAGGAATAAAAGGGTTCCTATTATTATAACTTAAATTGCTTTGATTCAAAATAGCACAGATGCTGTTAGAGTTCAAGCCACTATTGAAATGGAATTACCAATAAATGTAAATTGACTTACTTGCTGAAAACCAATTATTTCCACAAAATATTTCAAGAATTTGTTTCACTTCACAACAAAACTTAGATCTACCGTCCTATTAAAATCAATAAGCCATGTTAAAGGCTCCGAGTTGGTTTACCAGTACAATCCTGAAAGATTCCTTCACAATAAATAGGATCCAGTTTAGAATTAAACAGAACCCATCAAACAGTAATAGAAAACTCATTTAGTGTATTACATGCACTGGTATAGAGCATTTTGTTAACAACAAAATCTACTCAGCCGATTATGAAACATTCCAGCTCAAATGAAACACAACTGTTTGATGTGGTGTTGCTGTCATGTCCACTAATGGTCAGTGACGGTCAGAGTGTAATTGCCACTGGCACTGCGACTCCAATTTTTCATGTCAGAAATGGTTCACTGATGATGTCAATGGTGGACCGTGGCATTTGACAGCTACATGTAAATCTGACTGACTCAGTCATATGAACATAATATAGCAGACTTAAGTGAGACTTTGCATTTTATTGGGAATAACACTGCCTTTGAAAATTGTTTATTACTTTATTATAAATCTCAGGTGAATCTGCTACACTCTATCTTGTGACCTGTCAATAGAATTCCTTTGAAAAAGCAATTCTATTCGCAGGTCACAAGATGGAGTTTGGAGAAAGGAGAAGAAATAGTAATAGTAACTTATTTGTGCATCATATCATAAAATATGACTCATCCTTTTAATGCTTTATTTCAGTATTTTCATCTTTCAACTATGTGCATACTGTGGTAAAGTTAATAGTAGAAGATATAATTGCACACCACTGTTTACACATGCATAGCTCTGGATAACATGCATATATTGTAAATGCTTGATTGCAAAACCTTTTTCATGACACCAAGCCCTATGATGTGTGACTTTTTGTTAGAATAGGGTCAAAAGGAAGAAATAAAGAAATTGAGTCAAACAGTTTCATTTACATATGCTGATATGGAGCCCTCAAAATGAGAACAGAAACTGTTGATATAATTCAAGGTCCCACATTTGTTAAGGGCTTCACGGGTTTGAATCCAAAACATTTGATTAACATTCTACAGATCTTTACGACAATTTATTACCAATTTCAGGGCTCTAGATCAGGTGCGTATTTAACATGCTAAAATCCTTATTTCTTCAATAAACTGTAGGGTGTGTGACCAATTGTTTAAAATCGACCTGTAAAGATGAATCAAATAAATTGTCACACCATAGTGTTTTGTGAAGGTATATTGAAATTTTATCAGAAATATAAATTTCATTTACGCATGCTTAATCTATAGCCAGTGATATTTATATACCGTACTGGTAGTATGAAAAGAGTTAATATAGCCTTCCATATCGGAGATAGTCTATAAAGCAACAAGATGTGACATACTGTTTATAAAATTAGTATACATCAGGGCCTCGGATAATATGCGTGTATAAAATACTAAAATCCTTACCTCTTCACTTAACCCTATAGTGTGACCACTCATTAGAATCGTCTTTTCAAGACGATTCTAATGAGTGGTCACACAATCGGATTTTGTGAAGAGGTAAGGATCATTTGTCATAAATATATCATTTACGCATGCTAGTCTGTAGCCCCGATACATGAATGAGCAGAGCATCGGAGGTGAGCCGAGAAGAAAGGACCACCAATCCAGCCCCAGGGCAAAACAAGCCATCAAGCTTCGGAAACATTTACATTTTTGTCACGGACAGCAAATTTATGAGCCCGACTTTCAAACAAACCAAAGAGAAGTACCTTAAGAGGTTTATACATTAAATCAATTGATAAGTTTACACTTAAATACCCACAATGTGACACTGACAAATATCTACTGCATTATACGAAATGTAAAATATACACTTATGCATAAGAATGTTTACATAGTGGGCTCCGCGAAAGTTTCGTTTGTTTAGATTAGGTAATGTGTTTTACACAATAACATTTACAGCTAAAATAAACGCTAGCTGAATTTGCAAACGTTTTTGCACCCCCACTCCCTTCTCTTTAGTGTTGCACACCTGTGTATTTGAAGAGTTTGGCTTGAGAAATAGATTCCATTTGTATCATTGTCGGATCCAGGGCTTCAAATTATGTGTAAAATTCTTATTTCTTAAAAAACTATATGGGATGACCACTCGTAAAAAATGTCTTAAAAAGACGATTCTAACAAGTGGTCACATCATAATGGTTTTGTAATTTTTTTAAAAAAAATTAAACAAAGTATATCTTTTGGCATCATTTTCAGGGGCCCTGTTTGGGCTTCATCTATTATTTCTTTTCAAAACCCTGATGTGATCATTCATAGGGAATCGCCCACATTAAACCAATTCCGATGATTTGTCACAACAATGGATTTGATTAAGAATTTAAAGAAATGGCAAAAACCTTAAAGTAGATTTTTTAAAAATTATATGTATGCCCTTTTCAAGTCTCATATCAATAATTCAATTTGGCATTTACTTTTAAATTAAAAATAAAAGTTTGGTGTTAAATGTGGATCACACGCAGATGATTGATTTTTGAGCCTGTTGCAGACACCATGCAGCTAGGGCTCCATATAAGGTGTGTATCGCAATGTTATGCTATAACACTCATTTCTCTACCAAACCCTTTGTATTGATAATTCATTAGAATTTTCTCTCAGAGTTGATTCTAAATGAATAGTCACAACATAGGTTTTGGTAGAGGGTATTGAAACTTAGGTAAAAGAATATATGTAATTTATACATGCTTATCTGTAGTCCTGCAATACTAAGTAGCTATAGCTATATGACCAGGGCTCCAGATAAGCAAATTGATGGCTTGGTGCAAAACTTTTGTAACGCCTTCATAAATGTGAAGGAGTTAAAACAGCTTTGCACCAAGTCATCGATATGTAAATCAAATGTTTTCCAATCAACTTTTTTATTCCTCTACCAAACCCTATGTTGTTACCATTCATTAGAATCGTCTTTTCAAGACGATTCTAATGAATGGTAACAACATAAAGTTTGGTCAAGAAATAAAAAATTTAGATTTGAGGGTACGTAGCTTATCTGTGGCCCCGGTGACACTTTAATGCTGTATCACAGTAGATAGTAAAGCGTGAGAGGAATCCATAAGAACAGTTCCTATCGGAATCTCACACTCCTGTCTCAGACTTTCCATTATTCCTTATTAATTATTGACATGCAGTCGATTAATTGACCACCCTTACCTGTTGTATAAACCAATAGTGCAAGCCTCAAGTCTTCACTTTGATAATTGCAAACAGCTACGATCCAGATCAGATGCCAAGTAGCTTGACATCTGTTCCAGATCCGGATCCAGGCTTCTTTTTTTACACTCAGACAGAAGCTTCTAAGTTGATTAACTTCTTTGAAAAAAATAGCAGATGTCTTGAATAGATTGATTGAGTTGGGTTTAACGACACCGTGACACTTAAAATGTCTCAAGTTGATGACCATTGCAAAACCAACAGTTAACCATTTACTCCATGTGCTATTTTAAAACTCATTCACAATAAAAGCATATTGTGATACATGGGAAGGTTGGTAGAAGAAATTAAAATACAAATTTTGTATGCCTTTGAAAACAATAGGAAAACAGATCATTTGAAAATGGTGTGCAAATGCTCCATTTCCCACCATGTTTTCAATGCACTGTAATCTAAATCAGAGGCACCAAAAGGCGCATTTAAAGAGTTAAACCCAGAACATTGGCGTCTCATCAGTACCAAAACTGCCTAGATAATCCGATTCAAAATTTCAAAACATGTGTTGGAATGTTTACCAAATTGCCTCAGCCCACAGTTTAGGCAGACGACATATTAGCAGACGACAATGTGCTCGTTTTCAGAGGACTAACAGTAACCTTGCAGATCATATATAATTAAATATATCTATCAATGCTAAGCCTGTCTTCTTCTCTACATTGATAGTCAACTGAATGACTTCTCTGATGTTACTTACGAACTCCTGTAACTTTCTCCAGGTAACTTTACCCCACCCACTTAAAAATCCATTGTGCGACAATTACAGGTGACACTAAGGTTGCAAGTATCCAACAAAGTGACAATCAACTTCTGACACTGAAAATCCAAGAGACGAATGAATCACAATATTCCTTACCTATTCCTTCAACTCTTTAGAAATATAATTGACAAACATCCATGCGCGAATAACTGCTTTTTGTGCGACCACTTCGCGCTAGTTCCATGTTCTCGTTTCTCTAGACCCGAATAGTGTTTATCAATGAACAAACTTAGCGAACACGAAATTGGACCGCATCACACACCGGGAACGTGAAGTCGTAAAGAAAATAGTTCTTATAAAGTAGCCTAAATATTCGTGCAATAATAACCGGATCGCGTTTAAGAATAACAGAAGTCGTTTATGAGTCTTGAATCGTTGATATTTGACAAAAAAAATCACTTAATGCAATAAATGACAACACTTTTAATCGAGGTCAGTGTGCGGATGTGTATGCATAATTATAAATCCCGCCTAGCGGGTGGAGCCTATAGTTCAACCCAAACAAACCAGGTGTAAACACACGCGGTCTCTTTGATGTGACCGTTATACAGGTATACACGACGAGAGGCGCAACTTTTGAAGTGGAAAGATGAAATTTATATCAGAACTGATGGCGAGCGATGTGGCTTACATAGGTTATTCCCCTTCTTTGCTGTAAAGCGTGAAAAGTCTCTATCATTGGATTTCTTCCAAAACGAAAGTTCAAATTCGACAGCTTGATACTTACGTGGTTTTCGGGAAACTTCGTCAAGGTTACTACAATTGTGTCAAATATTACTTACGTGATTTTGATTTTAGATTAAATGATATTTTTTTCAAAAAACATGTACGCAAAAGCTATTGTTTTAAGTGCCATTTTTGACACACGTGGTTTTTAAAAGGAAACCAGCGATATATATGAAGCAAGTATTTTATCTGTTTGCGAAAATAAACGTATGTGCTTTTGTCAATTTAAACGACACCGTACATACGGAAGTTCAAGCTATTATCGTTTCCACCAAGTTTCCCGTTACATCCCAGTGGTAGCATGTGTTCTTGGTATCGTGACAGCATATTTATGATATTACTTAATTATCATCTGTGTCACAATTTAAAATAAGATGATGGGCTCGGGACATATTTTTGATTGGACTCGGAACTGATGAGGTTGCAAGCAGTTTTTACGCAGATAAAGTCTCATGTTTCCAACCAGGGGCCGTATTCATAAACCTCCTAAGGAAAATCTCAAACTTAAGTGAAAAATTCAAATGCATATTTGTAATTTATTTT
>JAULCE010098986.1:0-12616 GCA_032359355.1 Macoma nasuta | reverse complement strand
CCTCAATGTGGTGCTTCTTACAGACTCTCTGTCAGCATTGCAGGCTCTTTCTGCCTGGCAGGCTGATGCCTCCATCAAGCAGCTTCGGGAGGACGTTGGCATCCTATCCCAACATTGCAATGTGGTGCTCCAGCACATGTGGGAATCCCTGGAAATGAGTCTGCGGACAAACTGGCCAAGTAAGGTAGCAAAACGATGCAGCCCAACCAACCGGTCTCATACAGAGAGGCCAAGACTATGCTGAAGATCTTTTTCAAGACGGCATGGAGAGAAAGAAATGGAAGGTAATGCCAAGACCAGGACCACCTTTATATTTTGATAGGCGTGAACAGACAACAATTTTCCGCCTAAGTACAGGACACTGCCGTCTTAACAGATACATGAAGAGGATGGGCCTGCTGGACTCGGCAGTCTGCCAGTGTGGTGCAGAAGAACAGACTCCATACCACCACCTCCAGGACTGTGAGCACCTGGAGGAGCTTTGCAGCGAAGTTTGGGGTACTGACATCCCCTTACACACCAAACTATGGGGTGATGCGGATCAGTTACGGAAGTGCATTTCGTCAATGCATCTAGAAAAAAGGTTAAAAACGGCCATGAAAAAATGGAACGCAGAAGAAGAAGAAGAAGAAATAGCGGCTGTGCAACGGTATCACATCGTTGAGGACGGTAGTATATTGTCAAAACATCGGCAGAATACTGGCGCGCTATTTACCATCGACAGGTGATCATGCTCAGACATTTTCGTCATTGCGCTACCGGAGGAGCAAGCAACGGACCAACTACGCCAATGCAAAAGCAGTTTTCCAGTACGGCTTCGTTTATGTCGGTAGAGTACCGTTAGAGCCTGAAAATAGACAGGAGATTCTCCGGTTGCACTCAAAGAGTACCGTACTGGTACAGACGTGATAGAATCCTGCCGATGTATTACTAACGATGGCATACCGTTCTTAGCGATGTAATACTGGACTTCTACCATAGAACTGCTGTCCTGCTACCGTTGAACATTTTAAATCGGTAGGACAACGACAGAACAACGGTAGAACAACGGAAAGGCTGGTACTACATCAGTATTGTTATGGATACTAAATGGGATTTTAAAGTCATTTCTCGACGGAGCTTCGCCGATTTTCTTGCCGTGGTAAATTATGTGTTCCGGTTTAGTACCGTGTGATACATTTGTAGTGTATGACAGCCCCTTTACCAAAGAGATTGATTTGGGTTTTCGGACTTTCCTACATGTGTTTGTGCCGGTGTCATTTGTTTGTATCACTCATAATCTTTAGAAACGAACATCTCTGTTTCAGGAAAAAGTCCTTAATAGAATAGCCCGGCGGGAATTTGATGTTCGAGTTAAATGTCGGTAGATAGTTATCGCTTGTTAGGGAGACAACTCGACAAATTAGCATGTATATATTCCTGGAGCCAACACATATCGAATATGTAGTTGTTATTTAAAAAGAAGTCTTATACCATTCTCCGTTATCAAGGTTGTGGGGTGGAATCGTTACATTTCGCTTGTCTGAAAAAGTCTGGCTTGCCTTTGTGCTTCTGTTTATATCCATCAATATGTTGTAACTCTTTAGCTCATGAAATGACCCTGAAATATAAAAGCGCTGTTTCACAATATACAACCCTGGCACATAACCGACAGTGTATATCAAAAATAAGTCACCGAATTGAAAATTAATAAGTTACTTTCTTTATGGAGTAGAAGAGATTCCCTGCGTTTTTTTGTCATATAAATGTATTTCTAGAAAACGCACACTTGAAATTAGTCATACGACGCTGTTCAAGCATCTATATCATTTCCAATACAGTGTAATGGCACATATATGCCAATGCTATTCCAGGTTCTTCTCAAAGAACAAGATTGGAGAAAAACGCGGGAGTGCCTCTGTTCGTCACATTCATTAAATGTACATTCATTACATTTATTACATGTACATTTTTGACGCACGAGGGATGGTGACTCAGATTCAGTTTTCAACTTTAAATATTAAAGAGGAAGGAAGATATGTATTTTCTTCACTCATAAATGCATTTATCGTCCCATGTTGAAATTCTTTTTTAAATCCGTTACTTAATTTAAAAGGACACACAATACTGAAATTGAAAAATTGTTTTGCTATGGGCACAATATTCTTTATTGGTCCAAGACTAAATGACAATAAAGATGTTCCATAAAAATGCCCCTAGGGCACCGACATTTGTCAAGGGGTGGTTAATGACCACAGAATGTCTCAAAGAAAGCGTGGTAGAAATTTGAATGTAAGACCTAGAATACATTAACCTGTTGTTATAACAACGGTAACAACTGTACAAAGGTATTGTCTAAGAAATTTAAACTGAGAAATCTAAGTAGTATTTGACCTTTCGAAAGCAATCGTTTGTTTCCGAAGTAAATCAAATGGAATAACACGTATATGTACTACTTAGAAGGAATCGCGTATCACACGCCCGGCTAGCCTTAATAATAAGGCGCTATAAAGCTGAACGTTGTGGGTTCGAATTTGGCTCAGACCATTTACATTTTTTCGGTTATATTTTTCATGAAATTTGACTACTATGTTTTATAATGTCCATGTACATAACAGATCACATTATAATGTCGAAATTATTGTTGAACAATTAACTAAAAGGAAAATAGATGAATACAAAAATATATAAAAGAGATTTTGTATGCATCAAGGATTCGAACCTACAACCTTCATGATTACAAGAACGCCAAACGTACCACTAGTCCATAGTGCCGTTTTGAGTGTTAAACATTGCAAACCATTCTAACATTAAAAACAAATGTTTTGAACATATTAATTCACGATACCTAACAAGGCACTTGCCACATAATAGTCAGTCTCAGGGCAATTTGCTAGACGAATAGATATAAATCAGACAACACTTGACATTGAGACGTGAAACATGGTCATAAGCTTTCTCTGAAGTTCTTGAATTTTGGTGAATTTTAAACAAGAAACATGTGGCAAGCTTAGAAAACAACAATTTCGGCACTATATGTCCAAGGAAGAAGGCAGTGTAAGGAATTTGATTGGTTCCTATCATAGACATAGACATAGTTTATTTCCGTAATATAGGCCTCCGGCCGAAATTACAAGTACCTCATACAATAGATATATGAAGAGTGACATATTTCATAAGATTTACAAACAATCATTTTCAAAAGTTAACATCGATTTTCTAAGTGAAAAGGCTGATTCAAGATATCTTGCTAAATGATATATATCATTTAAATGTGTAGACATGATAGAGTAAAATTCCATCAACGATCTGTTTTGTAGCCAGCTCTTTTTAAAGTAGACTTTACAGATCTCTTCATATACATAACATTGAAAGAAAAAATGAAATTCTTCCTCAACAACCAAAATATTCTTAGATTTTTAACAGAAAGGACAGACACGCAGATTACGATCCAAACCCATGTGTCTGCCCTTTTCAATCATCAAACTGTGCCCAGAAGATCTAAAATTTGATAAAATACGTCTCAGTTTATAAGAGAGATCCATATATAGATATGTGTCTATTTCCAACAAAGACTTAAATGTTTTGTAATGAAATGCTTTGGGTAAGTCGTTTACACTATCGTGCCAATTTTGTAAGTAACAGTCTCTTAGTCTTTGTTTAACTAAGTTTAAAAAAGCAAACTCATCACCAATATCTTGAGTTATCCATACATACCCAAATCCGTACCTGAACAATATACTTTTTATTTCAATAGCCTATGTGTTTCGCCCTATATCATCTAAACGTTTCAACATGTTGTAGCACTGTTTTGGGTATCTGTGGTTACCCATTTTTAAAATATTTAACCACGATCGTTCTATACGTTAAAGGCTAGGAAACAAAGACACGAACAGAACGCTTAGAAACGAAAACAAGGGAAAAAAACGGAAACCTAAACATTTCATAAACGGAAACACAAACACCCATACACAAACAGAACGCAAACGAAACGAAACATAATGGATATATTTAATACCAAACATGATTTAACGGCTTGGATAAAAGCATGACCGAGAATATTGGCATCCGACCCCGAGACTTAAAAGTTTACCGGGTGTGGCCCTGAAATGTGTCAAAATATGACGCCGATGGCGTTTTGTTTTATGGCTGGCAGACACCCTAAAACGAGGGTAGTATATCTGCAGATCAAGGTTTGGGTGTCTGCCAAGCTTGCAAATCATTTCAGGATCATTTAGAGGTCAAAAAGTACATCCAGTGTAACATATCGCTATTCTTCATTTTTTTTTTTAAGAGGTTCTCTTAATTTGTGAATGCTAATCGATTCTAAAACCAGTAAAATATCGGTCATTCATCAATTGCATATATTGTTCGAATAAAAATGAACAAGAGATGTTTGTAAATTATTATTCCCCCATATGAGCCATGTTGTTAGTAATATTTAGACAATTTAATAAAATAGGCATGTACCGATTGGAAACTGTTTTTCAGCTCAAATCACAATGACCTTGACCCACTGATCTCAAATTCAATAGGGTTCATCTGCTGGTCATGACCAACCAGCCTACCACATTTGAGGTCCCTGAGCCAAAGCATTCTCAAGTAAATGATCGGAAACTGTTATTCATTAATGGTCACACTGACCTCTTGACCTTTGACCCACTGACCTTAAAAACAATAGGGTTTATCTGCTGCTCATGACCAACAAGTCTATCAAGTTTGAGATACCTGGGTTTAAGGGTTCTCAGGTTATTGGTCGGAAACCGTTTTTCAGCTAAAGGTCACACTGACCCTGACATCAAATTCAATAGGGTTCATCTGGTCACCATGACCAAACAGCCTATGCAGTTTGAGGTCCCTGAGCCCAAACGTTCTCAAGTTATTGATCGGAAACCGTTTTACAGATAAAGGTCACGCTGACCTTGACCTTTGACCCACTGACCTCAAAATCGATAGGGTTCATCTGCTGATGACCAACAAGCCTACCAAGTTTGAGATCCCTGGGCATTCTCAAGTTATTGATCGGAAACCATTTGGTCTACCGACCTTCCGACAAACCGACCGACAGACAGACAGACCGACCGACATGTGCAAAGCAATGTACCCCACTTTATTCAAAAGGGGGCATAATGAATGATTTGAATGAAGAAAATGGAAAGAACACGAGAGCATCATATGCATCATTACACGAGACAAAAATAGCTGTATGTGTTCATTTTAGGTGTGTATTATCAGCTAAAAGGGAGCTGTGAATAAGACTTATCCAAACACCGTGCCGTTAAACGTAAACGCAATTCTACAGAGACATGATAGCATTGTAGTTTACGATACAAAAATCACAAAGGCACATAGCCACCTAATACTCATTTAAAGCGGTTACATGTATTATTCTCGCTCAGGTGATGACGCATATATCGCAAAACGGGACCTTGAGATCAGAGTAACGCTTAACGTAACGTCAAATGTGACATAATTTTACACAGTTCTTCTTATCCCTTGGTGCATTTAATGTAAGCGTTCAAAGCTATTCAAGAAAATCGGCACGATTTTGTTGCCTACCACATTGCTGTCTTTAAATACCGTACACATAACGTAGTCAAATCGAGGTCATGACATAACGCTATAACGTTGACGGTTTTTTGCCACATTCGCCTAACAGTAAGGCATAGAAATCGGTAGATAAATGAAATCTCGATTCCGACATTCTATAAAGGCAGTTACATGTTGCCATCGGTGTATTTTTGTCTTTTGACAGAATGTTAAGATCGACATAATGATCTGACGTTAAAACAGCAGACGAACGTTGACGTCCTGATAAAGTGTTATAATTCCAAGCCTTTTTGATCGCTCTGAACACCAATAGTTCCTGGTACAAATATCTGTTGATAAAATCAATCATTTTTATTGAAAACATTTAACGATGTTGTATTATTTTGACGCGCTTTATGTAAAGACGATACCTGTTCTGCATTTTATTTATTCGACGTCGATTGTATGCAAAATTTACGCAGTGTTTTAATTGTTTCATTGCGAAACGTTTATATGGGATTCAATATTTTTTTGTATAGAAAAGAACTTGAGCATGTTAACGAATCGGTTTAGTTTATGACGTTACAATATAGTTTTTTGTTTTTGTTGATATACGTCCGTTTGTGCCTTATATGGGTTAATTGGACGTCCCAGAGAGAGAGAAGGAGATACAGAGGAACCCGGGCAATGCCCTACTCTTTTTGAAGGAGCCCTTTGTTCTTTTACATGCCCAGTGTATGGCACTGGTACATGTGACCTCGGTTTAAATGAATCTAGAAGAGAATGTGTTGCAGAACACAACACATATAAGACAAACATCCACCCGAATAGCACTGAAATAAGTTCTCTTTCAACATATTCACACATGCATACATACATATATACATACACATACACACACACGCGAGCCCAAACAAATAGAAAACGCACAGAGACAGGTTACAGACATAACTAGGGTGAAGACAGGAGTACCGCCTTAGAACGGTCAGTGACAAAAACGCCACTTGGCGTTTAAAAAGGTTTAGGGGCGCCCAACCTCACTCTTATCCCATCATCACTCAATCAGATGTACTGTGTAAATAAACATTATCCCCGTCCGACTACTCCACAACATCACTGATGGCGAATCCAGTTTTAAAGTATATGTAAGACAGAGACCAATTAAAAATCATTCTTTGTGTTCGCCAATCATCAATGTACTCATTTTTTTTGTCAGAAATCAGAGTAACTGTAGAGCAGCCACGACAGAACGAGCACAATACGAATATCCGACATACTTCTCTCGTTTCCGGGTTTAAAGGTAGTCATCATAGAGTAGTACGACATTCCTGTCGACGTACAAACGAAGACGGAAGACGGAAGCGTGATGACCAACTGTAAAAGGGTTGACCACCAAATATGCAGTGCGTTGTTATATTGTTGGATAGCCCTTCTTAATGAATCTTTTGATTCGTTTTATAAACAAAGTGTGAAATATGGGTATGTCCAGCTATTTTCCGATCTCACATCACCATAAAACTCTAGGTGTGAAATACCTTGTCGCAGGAGCGCCTTTAAATTACATTTATACTTACTTATGAGAGAGGTATTTCGATAAAAGAATTTAGAGAATGTTAAACGAAGTTGGTCATACCTGTATCCCTGCTTTCGGAGCTTAAGCCGACTTGTCTTTTGGCCGAGTAGTCATTATTATTTCTACAATATATTCCGTTTGTATTCGAGACTGACCTACTCTAATGGAGTATTTTGAATTCTTTAATTTTAGTATTCAAAGGAAAACTCGTATTACACAAACACACTGTGACTTACCTCGAACTTGGTGAATGTTAACTTCCAGAGTTGTATCTGTGACACCAAACTTGCTTTCACTTATAAAGTCTGGTTGCGTAAGTCTCTTTCCGATATCAATTGTGAAGGTCGCAAACAGGTCATATATCAAAAACCTTGGCTGAATGTTCCCGTAGAAGTCGGCTAAAGAGTTGCAATTGGTAAGAACTGTTTTACTAGCTGCAGCCCTTAGTTTTCCTTTTGGTCCCATAATCTGTGTTGCACACGTCTCAATGGCTGGTATGTTATTAGGCTCTACTGTTGTTGTATGAAAACGAAAAAAAATACCACTGGCTAACGTTCTACTTATATTGTCATTCTTTTGTGTTATACTTCATGTTTAGAAAATGTGTCACGATGTAATGATATTGTCCTATAACGTATGTGTATTATTCAAGGGGAGGGGGGTGGGGGGTCGGACACAAAAATGCGCGTGTGTAGTTATAGCTCTTATAACCTTCCATTCCTGTACTTAACTATTACTGAGTTTCTTTTTAATACTTTTTTATGGACTCTAGAAGTACTTAATAGCTGTAAGACGACATCTTGTTTGGACGAAATAAACAATATTTCGAATGAGGCAGGCATTTACAGAAGACAAAAAAACATAACAGATGCATCGTGTATCACAATACAAACAGTGTAGCACAGGTTTTATACGATGCGCTATCTCTCTATCTGTCATAAATCAATATATGAACATATATTCAAGTGTCTCTTACGTCGTCTTCAAATCGAATGATCGTATGATTGCATTTGTTTAAGACGTCCCGTATGTATAAGAATAGCGATCATTATTTCTAACGCAAATAATAAACCACAATAACTAATAGTTAATTAAAATTTGACGATAGTTTTAGATTTTTGCAAATTACTACTGTTATTTACCGGTGTAAATATTATGTAATGGTTCAGTGTATCTTTGCAACGTTTTGTTTGCGGGTTGGTTAGTTTAATACGTACACTGGCATCTAGTCTCTGATGAGGTTTTCACTATGCGAAATCCTTGCGCACATCTACAGCTAGATGTGAGTTTGTCCGGACACTCTCCAGGCCAACAGTAATGGCTGTTCCAAGCACACATACCTGCAAATACAGTCTAACCGGGGTAAATTCATTTAGCCAAGTGTTAGTTAAGGAGTATTGTCAATGATAAAATAGTCTTATGAAAAGAAAGAAAATATAGGAGTAAATTTGAAAAAATCTGAATGATTTTAGTACATAAGGGGAGATGTTGTTTTAGATGAGTGCTATACTAGGTAGCGAGCAGTGACGTTTAACTACCAAAATCTTTCGTCACTCTGTTTTCATTTCAACAAATTGCTCTTAGTCGAATAAATGCCTTGTGTGCAAAAGGGTAGTTTTCACTGAAGAAGATAGAAAACATCTTACGTTCACACTTTGTGTCAGAGTGAGTCCTCATAAAGAAAGATTTGTCGTCGTCGCAGCTAATACATTTTACATTGGCTGGGTTGGTGCAGTGACGATGTTCACAGTGAGCAATAGACGGACAGGCTAAAATTGAAAGGAACGTACATGTCCTCTATGATGGCAGGTAAATGAAATCGCCGACATATGTAGTATTTTTTCGAACAGTTTTCATGAAAACTGTCAATCCATATTCGATTGAATTTGTGAATAATATCTAGAAATGATGT
Organism: Macoma nasuta; assembly: GCA_032359355.1. NCBI lineage: Eukaryota > Metazoa > Mollusca > Bivalvia > Cardiida > Tellinidae > Macoma > Macoma nasuta. The sequence goes on along the minus strand of JAULCE010098986.1, from coordinate 3,623 downwards.
ATAGTCCACGCCACTCTAAAAATAAAACTGACAACACATATTGTCATTAAGATAGATAAAAGGAAAAGAGAGCATACGTGAAGCCGAAACGAGCTAAATAGGTGTATTGAAAGCGTTAAAGCAGTGCCATTCGTCACGACGAGAGCAATCAAATTTAGTATGCCTGAATCATCGGCAAATATATGGGCAGTGAGTGACTTTTAGTCATTGATATGTTGGTGTTTATCCTCTTAAGCCACTGAAAAGACGTTGATGAACTTAGCTGGGATGGAGACATCTGGTTGCATCATTTGATATACATGTTATTCAAATTTTTAGACGCCCATGACACTCGTGCTATATGAGTTACCTACAGCTATCAAAAAATCATATAAGAACCTCAACTGAGTTGATGCTGTATCACTTAAGCCGCTATTCCGCGGACCTTTTGTCAATAGTTTATCTATTTAATTTTAGTATGTATACTTCGGCTTTTGATAGTCGTTAACATCTACAAGACGATAAGAGCTTTTGAATCATTACACCAAGAGAAGGAATATCTATTCAGAACAGACAAGATCAGTGTCCTAGATTGAAAAAAATTATCCGGCGATACATAGGTGAAATCGGGATAAGCCAAACAATGTTCCGCTGCCGAGACAGATAAATTTCATTTCATCAACAGCGCTGATTTATTTGATTTATCTTGTCATGAACGTAGTTTCCTTCCATCATGATTTCAGAGACAGGTTTTGACGTTTTAATTGAGCAATCTAATAAGCAAAGAAAATTACACTACCAAACAATCCTAGAACGTCGTCATTTCAAACGTCCAAATATGATAGATCTTCAAGATAAAAACAAATGCAAGCACATACTGTTCATAATCAATAAATCAGACAGGCTACAGATAAGGTGCGTATCAAAATATAATAAAATCCTTACTTCTCAATAAAAACCCTTTGTAAGGACCATACACCATACATTAAATTGAATGAAAACAATGTATGGTTTGGTGAAGAAATTTAAAAAATTGTCGAAAATGTTTGATTTACGCTCGCTCATCCCAACACCTGACTGACCCCTGTGAACAATTACCAGAGCATCCTCTATTGTACCCAGCTGAATAGTATGGGTCCTCGCATCTGGTGCATTTAATGCCGTCCGGATATCCACCACACGCCTGCTGTCCTGACTTACAGTGAGCTATATAGATGTGTCTACAAGCTACAAGAAACATTGTGTGCCGTGAGGAACCAGAGACTGTATAAAGCTTTTGAAGTTAAATCTTACATCTTTCTCAAATAATTGACACTCTGCGAACAATTTACAGATCAGATGATCGAAATGATCTTAGACGCGACGCAAAACTATGCATATGAACGCAACCAGGTTTGATGTTATTTGAGATCAGCTATATCATAGGCAGTTTTGTTTCAAACATTTTGAGTTAAATAGTACAGAAAGCAGTGTATTCTTATGAGTACAAACTATTCAAGAATACTGTTAGACACAACGTTGGAGACGAAGTGCCTGGGAGAACCCTTGACTATTTAAAAAGTCATCATATCAGTTTGATCTCGCTACAGCTCATTGAGTCAACAATATTTCTAACAATTTAATTTTAACCACCTTCATTACATACGTCAAAACTAAAAGCGTTGGGCTGTGTTAGTTGATGCAGACAACTGCATATATTTCGAATAGATACCAGTTCAAGTCTCATATCACCCGTTCAACACTTCAGGACAATATCAGTGTTCAACACTCAGAATCAAAGTAGACAAAGCGTCGAAAGAAATACAGGATATTTGCCGTACTTTTTTAAACTTACTGATAAAAGATATCGGGTGACAATAAACAATCGAACCTCGTTATGACTAATTCCTGCTTTACTCAAAACCCAAATCTGAACCCAAAAAAGAGAGTTTTGCTTTTTCCAAGTCTTATTGTCGAGAGTATTTTCATTAGATCAAATTTCCAGCAGTTCGGAATAAATTTGAAAAGTTTTGGTAATTCAAAATGATACAAATATTCTCATCGAATATGACATTGCAGCATTTGTACATTTAATTGGAAAGGCAATCCATGTGTGGATGAAATCTTATTCTAATCATAATGTGAACAAGATATTCTGTAAACGCTGCAAACAATACTCGTACTTACAGCCACAGCATCTGTCTGCTCTCCACGTCGGGCACGGACAGCCGTGGTTATAGCTTACCCCATTGTGACAAAACTCATTGCAGTTTCCGTCCTCGCTCTTATGTTTACCCCACACACAGGACTTTCCATTTCTGTGTCTTCTACCACCACCGCATGGCTCACTGCATGGACCCCATGGATCCCAATTAATATCATATGGCGAACAGCAATCTAAATAATTCAAAAACCACACTGTTTGCCTTAATATGAATTTAAACAGATTCGACTCAATTGATATTGAAGTTATTTGTGAAACTCGAGTACTAAAAGATTGAAAAATGGGCTTCCATGGCCAAGGGGTTATAGTCTCCGACTTGCAATCCCTTGGCCCCTCACCAATACACGCCATGGGTGAACCTCGTTTTGTTACAAGGCCATCCGTCTGGCTTGCGGCAGATCAGTAGTCCCACCCAGTTTTTGCAACTCAGACGGATTTCTTGGGGTTCCTCCACCAGAAATTAGCCGGGTATGGCCAAAAACTTAAAAACTGTTGATGCGATGAAAACAACAAAACATTACAGGTGTAAGAAGATATAATCCACTAGTTACTGTTTTATGTTTGTTTCAAGCAGACAGGGGCATATTGACGAAAGCATTTGGAATAAATAAATTAAAACAAACTGCTTAACATATTGAATAACAAGGGATAATTTTATTGTTTACTTTTTTTCTTGACCATTATTTAATTATATTATGCAATAATCACCTAGATATCGGAAAGGTGAATATATTAAAGATAATTTATTTGTATAATACATTTTTTTAAAATGAACCGATCGACGTTTCACGTTCAACCTAGTGACAATGAAAAGCATACATCGGCATATTAAATTACTAATCCATATTGATATTTCGATCTTCACGTTGAAACAACATGTCCTTCAAGTTGATGTTAATGCTGATATGTATATATATCCTAAAGGCATGCCAGGCGAGCACAAGTTTTGTTCGTTATGAGATGCATTTTGTTTTAACAAATCAGGTAGTTTAGTTTCGACATGGCAACTTATTGGTTAAAATATTCAAGTCTACACCGACGTTAGAAATAATTATAAACCTAAATCAACTTTAGAGACAATATCCGTGTAGAAACTGTGTATGATATTGACAGGCAAGATGATAAGAATGGATACCTGAAAAATTTGAGTAGGTTAATACATAAGATTTTGTCAATTTTTACAGTCGTTTTCGTCCAAAATATGTTGTAATTGGATAAATAGGTGTATTTGTGGACATTTCCCTTAAACAATCATATATTTATGCTTAGATTATAGAATCAATTGTTTTTGACGTAACAGTAAATTCACCACTTGTTTTCTTGGTTTAGTTTGTTTGTTTGGTCCATAGCTATAGTTGACCTTCATTAAGGTGGTTGTAACCGTCCGAATGGGAAACCTCTATGTCCACACACAAGAATGTTAATTTCAAAGCAATTAGGA
>JAULCE010098875.1:0-12620 GCA_032359355.1 Macoma nasuta | reverse complement strand
TAGGACTTTTGCGCATTCACAAATATGTAAGCTCTTGATACTGTGAAGATGCGATGCACTATGAATTTGTGATACATTGCAATACTTTTCAAAATGTAAGTTTATCAGATCAATAGGGTCTTTGCAGTTTATATGTATGCATGCAAATGTATTGCATGATCTACTAAAGCCATGTACAAAAACTATGCAATTCAAGCCCCAGGCCTACAGTGCTTTCCAGCACTTTGATTTATAAACAAGTGCACAACCCTGTTACAATGAAGTTCTCCCTGTTTGTAAATAAAATATAATATGCATATATTGCTGGAAATCGACATATTCATTTAATATATTGTTAAGTTGCTTGATTGTCTGACAAGGTTTTAAAATGCATAAGTTGCTCATTGACATGTGTTGTCTGTTTCAAAAATGAAATATATTTATGTATGATCGGTGTGTTTGCAATCATCTCGGACCAAGTCCAGACGCCGAGAGCAACTCGCCGTCTTATACGGATCCATGCCGTTTGACATTCGGACAAAAAGTTTTTCATATAAGATTAATCGGATGAATTCTAAACTTGCAGTGGACGACAGTTTCAGTGGACAATATTCGTAATGGAGTAAGAGAGATTACTTGGGAGATCGAGAAACCATTACTTGTGATCCCCTCAAAGTGACTTCCCCTATATCATGTCTCAACCTCTTACTCCTCATACGTATTATATATCGTCGGGGTCGTTCCAAAATAACGTATGTGTCCTTTTGGAAAAGGGCACTTACGTCTTTTTGAAGCGACATCGGTGATATGAGAACATACCCATTTAATCCTTACTAACAGAATGTAATGCCGATTCAGCGAATTATGTAGTGTAGTTACCTATAGTTATCCTTAATGCCATGTACATGTACCAATATTCACTAATTAACAAAATGTTCTATTATGTTTGGCCTAGATCTAGATAAAACAGTACGTGTTTAACATTGACAAATATACTGTGTAAGGGATGACTCACACATACAACACGATCAGAAATCCTCGACGGATTCCGACAAGGTTAGTTCAGGTTCGCTGGGGTCCGATTGCTCTCCGTAACAACTTTGTGCCGTCTGCTTAGCCCTTTCGGATTACATTTTGTTAAAAAAATTGAAGTCCCTGAGTCGCCTTCTAAAACTCAACCATATTGAATATTGATCAAATAGTTAATCACATAATCTCTTATCATGCTAATCGGGACCACAGTTTTAGCTTCAAACACCTTTTATCCGGGTCAGACGCTGAGCAACTCGGCGTCTGATCCTGACTTCAGCTGTTTGACACTCAGATAATTGTTTTACCAAATTTAAAGCGAAACTAACAGGGTTAAAAAAAGCAGGCGACAATTTCAGCAGCCGAAAATCATACCAGCATGATAAAGGATAAGCCTGTAAGTAGAAAAATCTTTACCGCATCAAACGGTGAGACCCATACTCAACAAATCTCACATGCAACAATTGCAGACCCAGGCCATACATTTTCCTATGGAGTTCTCTGATCTAAATCTACACTGTTTGACCAAATCGTAAATTGTGACGAGTTTGTGTGAGTTAAAGCTTGGTTCCATGTTCTAATAGGGAAATACTTAACATTTGTCTGGTCTATGATGTAAATGTTTACAGATAATACAGATCCCGAGTTTTTAAAGACATAATGTGCAACGTATAGATCTAGAATACGGAATCGGTTTTGTTCAAATTTTAGTGCCTCTGTAACTGATGACTTTTGAAACATTGTAGGAAATGAAGCATTTGCTTGTGACGAGCAAATGCTCCATTTCCTACAATGATTTCATTACAATACAAAAATAAAATTTTCCTTTTGCCCAGATTCCACAATTTTCATCAGATTGCGTCCTTGTGGATAAATCTAGAAATAGCTTGTGGAGGAACGCGTTAACTCTTTCGGCGCCGTAGTCGCCTAAATGCTCCATGGCAAAAAGTGAAGCCCCAGTTCGGCCGCCGCCTTTCCAAGGCGGCGTCTGATCAGGTAGCTTAATGCCGGAAATCACTGGTACTTGTCTCTCCGATTACGTTGAGGCAAAGCAAACAAAGAGCACCGGGAACCACTCGTTTCTGGACTCGATGTACCTTATAAGAGAGGTATCAGCAAGTGTATATTTTTTAAAAATTTAATTAATATCTTATTTTTCTTTTCGTAACAATATTTGATCTGGAACTTGTCGCAGACGACAATTTTAAATTAAGCGCCGAAAGGGTTAAGTGTGTGGTGCTTATTTATTGTTAACCCTCATCGTCCTGCTATAAATGTGTTGAGCTGCTATAAATGTCAAATGCCGCCATCGTCGTCTGCCTTATTTTCAGACATTGTTCTTTTGTAAAACTTTTGTTAGAGTGTCAAACAGCTTGGATTCGTGTCACCTCTGTATCTGATCCGGATCCAAGGTGTTTGTTAACATTACTATAGTCGCGATACGCATGACGGCACATATAGAACTAGCTATCATATTCAGCTTTTGTAGATCCAGCTGCATTAGATAGTGCAGATGATGTGATCCTACACATATAGAAGTAGCTATCATTTTCAGTTTTTGTAGATCCAGCTGCATAAGATAGTGCAGATGATGTGATCCTACACATATAAAACTAGCTATCATATTCAGCTTTTGAAGATCCAGCTGCATAAGATAGTGTAGATGGTGTGATCCTACAGATATAAAACTATCTATCATTTTCAGCTTTTGTAGATTCAGCTGCATTAGATAGTGCAGATGATGTGATCCTACACATATAAACCTAGCTATCATTTTCAGCTTTTGTAGATCCAGCTGCATTAGATAGTGTAAATGATGTTAACCTACTCATATAAAACTTGCTATAAGTTTCAGCTTTTGTAGATCCAGCTGTGCCAGACAGTGAAGATGATATGAGCCTATACATATAAAACTAGTTATCCTATTCAGCTGTCGTAGATCCAGCGGCATTAGATAGTGTAGATGATGTAATCCTACACATATAAAACTATATATCATACTCAGCTTTTGTAGATCCAGCGGCATTAGATAGTGTTGTTGATGTGAACCTACACATACATACAAAAGTTTATTTAGTTATTTCTGTTATATATTTCGTCAAAATAATTAATCCAAAACGGTAACAACGACAATTTTTAATGTGGTGGCGAAAGGGTTAAACCCTTCATCTCTTTAAGATAGATGTTAAAACTCAAATCCGTGGAATATTGATCAATTATTTTATCATATACAATATGTCGCTAGGACTATTCTTCACCATTGCGGACAGGGTAGAACAGATTCAAAAAGTGCAAACATTGCAGACCCTGATCAGACAGTTCCATATGGAGCTGTCTGACCAGGATCTTCACTGTTTGCAAAAAATCGAAGATATGCTTGTAGGGTTAAGAATATGTTACCGTTATTGTGTTGTGTGCTGCGATTCAGAAACGAGTTAAGTATCTTGTTAAATTGGTGTTATAAACATAATTGATACAAAATTTGAAGTCATATAACAGTATGTTATTTGGTACATACAGAATACGTAATGCACGCTTAATCCTTTCGCTGCCGAAAGCAATTTTGTGCATGCGCAATATTTCGTCTGATTTGTTTTCCAACTTCACAGATTAACCTAATTTTAGGCAAAAATATTGGCCGAGTGTCAAACAGCTTGAATCCGGATGAGACACCGAATTACTCTCCGTCTCATCCGGATCTGCATATGGATTTACAATATAGTGTGACTGTGATCGCCAGGTTCATTGTATGGGTAGGGGCACATGATAAGCTACACTATATAATGCGTCTATAATTTACATTACATTCTGTTAGATAATTAGTTTCTGTACTGGCTGCTATTAATAAACTAGCGGTTCGAAAAGAAAATTCCATGGTGGCTAGAGTGGCATTACACAATATGAGACACGATTGCGATGAAACTGTCCGCAGCTTTGGTGGCAGACTTAGAGGACAAGCGGGTTTATGTAAATTCGTGATTTAGTGCCCTAATTGTGACAATGACGTTGATTACGCTGACGCTATTCTGCGAGATGTCCTTACCAAAGGGATTGCTAATACCGAGATACAACTTGACCTGCTTGGAGACAAAAAACAAGATATGACATTAGAGGAAGTTTTCCAGTTCATCGAGGCAAGGGAAGCTGGCAAACGCTCTGCCTCCCGGCTCCTGGACTCACATCCTGTGGAGGCAGCCAGCAGCACATATCGCAGGAATAAGATCGCCACAGTACCACTCAAAGACAAAACGGAGTTGTGCTCATACTGTGGTAAGAAAGGCCGTGGGAGGAGTGCTCCTGCTTGCATAAGAAAATCAGAGTGCATTGCATATGGACACATTTGCAAACTTTGCAATCGTAACCATCACGTGGAAAATCTGTGCAGAAGTAGGGATAAACCAAGAGTATCTGACAGTAAAGCTTTTTCTGGGAGTGCCGTTTTCAACGCCTTATGCTCAGTGCAAACAGATGAGCATTGTACTGTTAGTGATTCAGGGATTGAGCGCTTTAACTCCATTGACCATCATGTTTATGACAAACTATCTGACACATGGGTGAAACAGCGCTCCCGACCCCAGCCATTTGTGAATGTGACAGCTAAGATAGCAACTGAGGACTATAAAGCTCTAGGGTTCTGTTTGGCACGAGACACTGTTTCGACAACCCTACCCGCAATGGCTGACACAGGATGCCAGAGCTGCCTTGCCGGCTTGAAAGTCATCCATCGCCTTGGTTTAAGAGAGGCTGACCTTATTCCTGTCACCATGAAAATGCACACAGCGACATACGGTGATATTAAGATACTCGGTGCAACAGTCCTCGGACTAACAGGCAAATATACTGTAGGGAACGTTGTTGAGACTAGACAAATGACATATGTCACGAATGCTACTGACAAACTGTTTCTCAGCAAAGAGGCGTGTATTTCCCTTGGGATAATCTCTGAGGCATTCCCGTCTGTAAGTCCCCAGCATCAGACCAGCCATGCAGATTCCACACCCACACAAGAAACATTCTTTGCAGACTGTGGTTGCCCCAGACGCCAACAACCTTCGCCACCTCCCACAGAGTTGCCTTTCCCGGCAACACCAGAAAATCAGGCTCGTTTGAAGGACTATCTGCGTGATTTCTACAAATCTAGCACATTCAATACATGTGAACATCAGATTCTTCCATATATGAATGGACCTCCGATGAAGCTGATGGTGACCCCTGAAGCAAAGTCGGTTGCTCACCACACCCCTGTACATGTTCCCCTTCATTGGCGAGACGCGGTTAAGGCAGGGCTAGACCAGGATGTCCGTCTGGGGGTTATCGAACCGGTTCCTGTTGGAGAGCCCGTCACATGGTGTCACAAAATGGTTGTTTGTGCAAAGAAAAATGACACCCCTCGACGTACCGTAGACTTTCAGACACTGAACGTACATGCCACATTCGAGACCCATCATACCCCCTCATCCTTCCATCAAGCTAGATCTGACCCAAATGGAAAGAAAAATACAGTATTTGATGCTTGGAATGAATACCACATTGTACTTATCTGTAAAGAGGATAGACATTTGACTACGTTTGTCACTCCATGGGGCAGATATCGCTATAACACCGCGCCTCAAGGTTACATAGCATCAGGAGATGGCTACACTAGACGCTACGATGAAATGGTCTCAGATATCCCAGACAAAACCAAGTGTATAGATGATGTGTTGTTGTGGGAAGATTCTATCGAAGACAGTTTCTTCCAAGCAGTGAATTGGCTGGATACGTGTGGGCGCAATGGAATTGCACTGAACACAGACAAGTTTGCATTTGCAGAAGATACATGTGAGTTTGCTTGGTTTGAAATAACCAGTGACAGTGTTCGGCCTTCTCGGAAGTATCTGCGTGCTATACTTGATTTTCCAACACCAAAAAACCTCACTGATGTGCGTTCCTGGTTTGGACTCGTTAACCAAATATCATATGCATTTAGCATGACCTAGAAGATGCTACCTTTCCGTGAATTACTTAAGTCAGACACACCATTTAAATGGACTGATGTTCTTCAGAGACTGTTTGAAGAATCCAAGCAGGTCATTGCTAGTGAGATTGAGGAAGGTGTGAGAATCTTTGACCACAATAAGCCAACCTGTCTCGCAACGGACTGGTCGAAAGACGGCATAGGGTTCTGGCTGCTTCAAAAACACTGTTCATGTGAAAAGGAAGAAACATTTTGCTGTCCAGATGGTTGGAAGGTTACGCTTGTTGGCAACCGTTTTACACATGCCGCAGAGTCAAGATATGCACCGATTGAAGGAGAGGCCCTTGCAGTCGCAGATGCCTTTGATAAAGCGAGATACTTCGTCCTTGGATGTGACAATCTCATAGTCGCCGTCGATCACAAGCCTCTGTTGAAAATATTCGGTTACCGTTCTCTGGAACATATCAGTAAAAATCGCCTTCAAAATCTCAAGGAGAAAACGCTCAGATACTGATTTCGAATGCTCCATGTACCTGGTGTACAACACGTGCAGCAGATTGTTTGTCGCGCCATCCAAGTGGCACGCCCCAGAAACTCTTCTTAGAAGATTACGTTGCAGGACTACAGACTTCAGCTAATACCTACTCTGCTCGACCCATGTCTGGACTTCGCATGCCATTTGTTGGGGATACTCACAGAGGAGGAGTGGTGATGTAGTATTAACCTTTTATTATACACACTTAAATTCAAATACAGAACAATCGACTATTTATAGCAATTCAACATGTTGTGACGACGTCGTCATAATAAGTCTGTTTCCACGACGTCGTCAATGCCCAGCCGTTACGTCAGGGTACGTCCCGCCGTTCGCGACACCATTGTCAGGACTGTATTTCGTTGAAGAGCCAGCCATTGCCTCTGCTATGTCACGTGGGACTCTTTAAACTTACGTTCTGTTACATGGGAAAGGGTTCAGACTGCCACAGCCAGTGATGACAACATGCAGGCCTTAATTGCTCTCATTGAGGCAGGTATGCCCCAGTTCAGACACGAAATATCTGAGGCTCTGAGAGAATATTTTCAGCATCGAGACGATCTATACACGGTTGATGGTGTGATTCTTTACAAAGACCGTGTTGTCATTCCACCGTCCCTTCGTGTTGAAGTACTCAACTGCCTGCACGCCGCACACCAAGGAACTACCTCCATGACATCAAGGGCTGAAGCATTTATCTTTTGGCCTGGGATTACCCCTGACATTAGTACCATGCGTGCCACCTGCATACATCGTAATCGCAACGCTCCGTCTAATCCCAGTGCTCCACCGATTCCACTGACAAATCCTGAATATCCATTTCAGTGTGTCTGTGCTGACTTTTTTCACTACAAGGGATGTAATTACTTAGTTGTTGTTGATCGCTATTCTAACTGGCCAATTATGGAAAAGGCATCAGATGGAGCGAAAGGCCTAGTGAACTGTCTCAGACGAACCTTTGTTACTTTTGGAATCCTAGATGAGCTAGCATCGGATGGTGGACCAGAGTTTACGTCCACGACTTAAAGGACTGGGGTGTACATCACAGGCTGTCATCAATAGCATTTCCTCACAGTAACTGCCGTGCAGAGGTGGGTGTCAAGACAGCAAACGCCTCATCACCGGTAATACCAGCCCTAGTGGTGACCTGAACACTGATGCCTTTCAACGTGCCATATTACAATACAGGAATACTCGAGACAGGGATACCAAGCTGTCACCAGCTATGTGCATCTTTGGTAGGCCCATTCGAGACTTTATCCCTATACATGTACCCCTGGCCGATACAGACCTCACAATACATGGCTCGAGACCATGGCAACACGTAAAGAAGCACTCCGCAATCGTCATATGCGTGATGCTGAACGTTTGTCATCACACACAAAGCGACTCCCGCCTTTGGTTGTTGGTGATCATGTGCGTATCCAAAATCAAGTTGGCTTACCTAGAGGTTCGCCAGTTCGACCAGTATGTGGTCAGAGTTGATGGACGTGTCACCTTGCGCAACAGGAAGTTTCTCAGAAAGTATGTACATGTTTACAAACCACCAGTCCGGGCAACTATTGACAATGACATTGACTCCTGGAGAAATATTGTGCCTGGTTCCGTACCTGTCACCACCCCGTACACAGAGACTGGCAAGTCACTTATCAGCGATTCCGATTTTATGTCTGGTAAAGTGAACCAGGGCATAGGTTCACCTTTACCAGTCACCCCGGCCAAAACCCCGACACGGTGCGCTACTCCTGTTAATGGACATTCTACCCCATCACCAGGTGTTACCGCCATCCCCGGTCGTCGTCACCTGACGTTTGATGGGTCACCTGCTAGTCCATCTTTAGATCCAACAGCTTCGGTACCCACTACTCCGTCCAGACAACCCGTGGCTCCAGCGACTCCAGCAGCACTCATTCAACTGCGCCGGTTTGGCCGAGAGACTAAGAGTCCTGCATGGCACTTTGATTATGACACCTCGGATTAAAATACTACATTTTGACATTCTAGAACAGTGCCTAGTTGACACATTTGTTTTCAAAACTAATTTCAGTGATGTTCAAAGTACTTTGGGGAATCATAATTGTTCTTGCAATGACTATATTTATACAATTTAGATTTCAGTATTTGTTAGTAATTACTGATTAAGGACACACAGACTTGGGAGGGGGGAGATACAGCCTACAGGGTTATATACCATGTATTGACCATTTCTTTATACTTGTTGCAGACTGTGTTCATTGCTGAATAAAGTATAGTAAAGGGAACAGGGTCCCATTTACTTTGTATATTGCAGATGATATAAGCCAATGCATAAAATCATAAATAACAGAAGTTAATGTAGATCCAGCTGCATTTAATACTCTAATTGTTGATGATGAGAACTTACCGATAGAATTCTTACTATCATGAGTATATAGTGTAGACTCTACCCAATCATATATTGCAGATGATATGAACTCATCTATAAAAATTCTTAATATCAATCAAATGCACCCATATTCCCAAATTAACAAAACGTTTATATGTTTTGCCTAGATCTACGAGAAAATACTATGTGCCATTTATTGACAAATATACTATGTAAGGGATGAAATGTGTAGAGAGCACATATAGCATGCACAGTCGGTAACAATCGGAAATCCTCGAAGAATTCCGACAAGGCTAGCTCCAATCGGATATCCTCGTCTAATTCCTGCGATGCCAATCAGTCCGTGTGGTAAATGCTTCCGGGTCGTTGAAGTCGCACTTCTCAGAAATGCTTCTGGGTCGTTGTAGGCTAGAAAGTTTTTTTTTTAAATTTGCACTGTTTTACACTATGAATTTAAATTTAAGGGTGATTTCTCCTTGAAACATGTGATTTTTCATGTATGTTCCAGAGTGGATGAGATGTGCAATGAGTCCTTCGGGATGACAGGCCACTTTCACTTTGTGTGTTTGATGGTGAATGCAGAAATTTGGGGATAAAAAAATATTGATGATATAAAAGTCGTGCCAAGACTTGCGTGGATTTTGGGCCAAGGATTGTACTTTACAGCAGTGAGCCATTTATTGCAGTTCCATTATCCTGAACAGAGCCGTGGAGTTGTGAATTTTACCATTTTACCAAAGGTTATATAGGGCGAATCCTACGGAGGGTGACACCGCGTGGCGTATAGGCAAGATGGTCGATGAGGTCCGATTTCTCTCCGTAACAACTTTGTGTCGTCTGCTTAGCCCTTTCGCCGACAAATTTAAAATTGTCGGTTGTTACTGATTCTAGGTAAAATATTTTAACGAAATAAATAACATACATAGTTAAATAAACTTTGGCTTTTCCGAAATCCTAATATTCGAGATAGATTTTGATGCAAAAAAGAGAAGTCACTGATCAGACGCCGCCTTTTAAGGCGGCATCTGATCTGGGACTTTACTTGTTTGCAATGTCGATTTGAGTCTCCTATGGCGGTGAAATGGTTAGATTCAGAAACGCATACCGGGGTTTGTGTGAAAAATCATTGGTTTACAAGTCGGGCCCTGTAGAACGATTCAATTTGAACTCCTTAACTGCTTTAACTATTTCGGTTTCGTTGAACGCAGAATTAAGATTTTCAAACATTGTATTAAAATAATGCTGTTCATATCTTTCGATGAATTATACAAAATTTTCATCAGGTACAAGACATTGACTGTCCGGGTAATTAACTGATTTAAAATATTGCTAAAAAGCGCTTATTTTAATATTTGATTTGGGTAGATCAGCGCTCTGCGAGTCTGCTTTAACATCTTCCACTACAATTTAGCATTATTAAATATAGCCTTCGAAAGTGTTAATGTCTGTTTCTGATTAAAATTATATTTCCTATCTCTAATTTCTTTCTTATACTCACTCTTTGACACCCAAATGTATTCTGTTTTTGTCTGATTCATCTATTCTATATTGATCAAGCATATATAAAACTCAAGGAGTTGTATCTATATGCATTGCCTGAATGCTTCTTAAAGGGGAGACTAATCCGTCAATAATACCAGACAATCATTGTAGGGAGATTTTCAAATCTTTGCTCGAATAAGTTTCATATAAGATTACCTCTACACCGAATAAGTTTGGTTATTATAACTAGGTCAACAGACATGGCGCGCGCCGATGGCTAGTCCCGCCCACTGTCTGGAAGGCGACAAAGCTTGCCGTAAAATCACAACACGTTTGCTGAAATGGACCATTCCAAATCATAGGAAATCATACGGGACTTAATTTTGTTTTTCTTTTACAAAATCCTATAGTGTGACTACCCATTCGAATTGTCTCGTCGGGACGATTCGAATAAATAGGGTTTGATGAAGGAATAACGTATTAATTGCCAACAGCTGCGACAACGTATGATTCATGTTCTTCAAAAAAGGATCGTCGTTTAGCAAGGAGAAATCTATTGTTTCCGTCATTTTTCTTATCTCAGAATGATGAAAAAATCGCACATGGCAAGAGCACCCCGCCCAGACATATTACCTGTGTCTGGCACTTAGGACTCGTCCAAGTGCATTTCGAGCAGCCAATGGGCGCGCTGTAAACGGCCTTGTTTTCGGGGCTGATTTATTTTTCCGATCACGTGACTTTAATCAAAGGCGCAAAAAGAGTTGTGGGCGGGGTTAACTATCAGTCGGTTACAGTTCACATAATGCAAAATAACCAAACATATGACTGCGCTTCGCTTGTAATACATTTGGGTATTTTCCATTATATGAACTATATCCTACACCTGGAACAGAAACTTCAAATATTTTATAGCTTGACCGAGCTCTTATGGTAATGTGTACGTCTCAACGCAGTCGTAAACAAACAAGATACAGAATCGTTTACTATACTGAAGGGGAAAAACATTCAGCAAGTCAAATAATTGGGAATTCCCATAGAGAAGGCTCAACTATTTATATCTTCCGATCCATTTAAGTGATTAAGTGTAAAAGTCATGCATTATGAAGTTGTGTACAATTGCTAAACATATCGTTGTGACGCTTTCCAGTATGTTACAATACTGATACAAAGTTTGTTCTTGTTTTAAGTCAAAAGGAGGTAATTTGCAGATTCGGAATATTCGCCCTCTTGTTTCTCCGATCTGAGAGTATTTTTTGTAGATTTTATTGCGGTTGTTCCTGTACACGAGAATATTAATCAACAAGAATAACTCAAACATAAAGTTAAAAATACACGATGTATTGGCAAGAAAGGTGTTTTGGTCAAAGGGTCAATAACTGTGTCAACTTGATCCAAACCTAACATGTTTTATTAAATGTTTTGACATTGTACCTTGAAAAAATGGTTGATGAGAACAATATAGTAAACCTATAAAGGCCGTGCATCTAGTCAAATAACTTGCTAAACTTTATTCCTTCAGTATATTATATATATAAGGTCATTAATTGTCTTTTTAATATGTTACATGTACTTACATGTAACATGCAATTTATAACTATCTTATGTAACTATTATATCGGAATACATGTATTGTTTATTTACGTTTCATCGATTTTGTAAACATTGCCTTCAGATCGCGGTATTGGTATACACGTCTAGCATGCTGAAAAAGGTTATGTGTACACATGGCACAATCGATCCAACAGCAGCCTTGATGACCTTTTTATTTTGTTCATGCATAAGGCCCACACATCTGGGCAGCATAAACACACATACATACATAATGTACGTACATACGCGCGTAAGCGCGTTCATGCGTACGTACGCACGCACGCTCGCACGCACGCACGCACGCACGCACGCACACACATGCATGCATGTTTTATCACTGAGCATATTGGATACGGCCATACATAATGGCTTAATTCTCTTTAGATCTAATTAAACTTATAATTGATTTTGTTTGTTTTGTTTTAATGGTTGTTATATCATGGGTCTAATTATTCATATTAAATAACAAATTGCAAGGGTCCGCCGTGGCCGAGTGGTTAGAGTCTCCGACTTCAAAAATCCCTTGGTCCCTCACCACTGTGGGTTCGAGCCTCGCTCGGGGTGAAAATCTTTATGTGAGGAAGCTTTCCGGCTGGCTTGCGGTAAGTCAGTGGTTCTACCCAGTTGTCCGTCTGTGCAACTCAGACGGGTTTCTGGGGTCTTCCTCCACTAGTAATTAGCCG
>JAULCE010098874.1:0-20272 GCA_032359355.1 Macoma nasuta | reverse complement strand
TGGAAATCCTCGGGGTGGGGGGGGGTGTATTTTTTTCGTAATATTTTTTGTAGATTCTAATTTTTCGAAAGGGAGGGGGAGAAGGGGGGCTGATGCTGGACCGATTTGGATTTCAAAATTTCTACAGCCCTGATGCTATATATATAACACACGAATTGGGCAAAATATACAAATGACGTTGACGATCTTTTCAGGGGTAAAAGTGTGTAAGCGCACAAATTTATTTCACTGACCACTTTCTGACAATTTTCAATGCCATTGCCATTCATATAGGCTATATGTAAACTGAAAGGAAATACTTAGCCAATTCAAATAGTGTAGACCCAGATCAGTTACTGCCCAGTGTAGAAACAGGTCCGTGTTTACAAAAAATGAAATCTGGATCATGTTCAAGATCAAAGTTTACTTTTGATTTTTATACACAATTTTGAACAAAATGTTTTGATAGTGTGTGACTTTCCGAAATAGTGTTAAGAAACCATGTATAAAAAATACAAAATATTAGATCTATTTGATCCTGATCCTGATATTTCTTTTAAAAATTTAGAACGCGGAACCCGAAGCCCCATGTTATTCAGTTACCATTATCATTAAAATACTACTAATACATGTAAAAGTACGAGACAAAAAGGGTACGGGTTAACTTGGATACCAT
The DNA here is from genome assembly GCA_032359355.1 of Macoma nasuta. Taxonomy (NCBI): domain Eukaryota; kingdom Metazoa; phylum Mollusca; class Bivalvia; order Cardiida; family Tellinidae; genus Macoma; species Macoma nasuta. The sequence goes on along the minus strand of JAULCE010098874.1, from coordinate 19,617 downwards.
TGTTACTCCTGCTGTCAGGACATATACTTTAACAAGTTAGTAGATATGAATTTGATATTTTCCAATTATTTGTTTTCATGTGCTGATGAAAATCTATTTTGGGCCGCTTTGTATGCCTTATGTTAGTCTTATAAATAAGCCTTCCGGGATATCAAGACAACTTTAGTCTGGATGGTATCTCTTGTGTAGGAAATTGCCAAAACCGAAAGTAGCTCAATGTTCACTGGAGTCAAATTAGTCAGACAAGTCTTGTGGTAGAAAAATATTTTGTAATCACGTGCTGATGGTTAAAACTACTTCGGCCGCCATTGAATGTGTAGGCAGTTGGATTTTGAATGAAGTATTCCCCTTTTTGGACTTGGAAAATCTGGTTAAAGTTTTGTGTGCAAGGCCTTTTCTCACAAACCATATATGTATATTTTGAATGAAGTATTCCCCTTTTTTGACTTGGAAAATCTGGTTAAAGTTTTGCGTAGAAGGCCTTTTCTCACAAACCATATATGCTATTGCATTTAAACTTCATACACTTATTTGAGGTTATCACCTGACCTTGAGGGATAAGTACCATAACTTTAGATATGATTTTTGGATTTTTAATTAATCATTCAATCTTTGGACTTAGAAAATCTGGTTAAGTTTTTGCATGCAATTTGCAAGATTGCATATATTTGGATCCACTACATTCAGTAGAGTCAAAGGATCAAATAGTCAAGCTTGCTGTCTCACGGACAGCTCTTGTTAATATTTGGATATTATTTGGATATTCGTTTTTTTTAACACAATATAAACGTCCATTTACTGTATGATACTATCGTTTGAAGTTTCTGTATAATCCGTCCTATAAGTATGGAAAACCTGGTTAAAAAGTTTGAAGCTGTATTACACAGTTTGTAGTTTGTGAAGGTAACAAACTGTCTGCAGTATGATGATCCAAGGCTCCAGGTAACATGCATTATGCCATATTTAGAATTCTAACACCCTTATTGTTCACCAAACTCTATGGTGTAACCACTTGTTAGAATCGTCTTGAAAAGAAGATTCTAACGAGTTTCACACCGTAGGGAAGAAATAAAGAAATTTTGTCAAATTTACGCTAATGCCTGCCATTTCGCTAACGCTGGTTTGCGTTATTTATTGAAATTTGTTCTATTTCCGGGTCAGTATAAAACATGGGCGTCGTTACTTATGATGAAGGGGCATGCGACGTAGTGACAGTTCTCTAAATGTTTATTGCACATTAAAACATTTCAATTTTATCAGAGGTCATTTTACAAAAAAATTAATTTTATTACAATTAAAGTCCATTCAGAAGTATCAAATACTTGTTTTCCTTTATTTGATTGGAAGCGCGTAGTATGGTATTGGGGGCAGTAGGGATTAATGCAACCTACCACACGTGCCAAACTGTGACAGTTGTTATCAAAACAATGGCTGTTGATTGGAACATAAAGTGGCCAGATAGTTTCGCACATATTGTGCACTTTTGTTCACCTGGGGAAATGTGTTTTTAAAACAAGGAAACAGAGGATTAAACAATGGATTTGTTAGGGGTCCACGTGGAATAATGTAGCAAACTGATAATCCCACTGACACGACCAATTACCTTATAATTACCAAATGAAACAGCAGGTATAATCAATCGTTCGGGATTCTTTTTGACGTTTTAAAAACATCTTTTAGAGATTTTAAACTCTACTATTTTTTTTTAGCAATTTGAAAAAGATATTCAAAAAACAAAATGATATCCGGATATTCGTCTGAAAAACGGATATCCTATATCCGGATATTCGTTGCCATCCCTAATATATATATACAACCCTTTTCTCTTCAAAGGGTGCTTTGTTATAGTGAGTGAAAACCCTAAATGAGCTGGAAATTAGTAACACAAGTATGCTTCTTTAACATACTATTACAGTGTAGACCAATAAGAGTGATATTGTACGGGCCCACTGATCAGGCCTTGTCTTCATCAACGCATTCTCAGACTCAATTTTCAAGAATAATCTCTAGCCTTTTTGTTTGGCGCCAGCTTCTACCAGAATGGTAGAAGCTGGGCGCCAAAACAAAAGTGTTAAGAGATTATTTTTGGGTTTTGAGTCTGAGAACAGGTTGGTGAATACAAGGCCAGGTCTGTACTGTGGTTAAGTGGTTTTTTTTTATTCAAGCATACATTTCACCAGAAAAATCGTTTTATTAATTTAAGGTCAGTATCCCAATGTTCAATTTCAGATGTTTCATTTTCACTGAGTGATTGTTAAACGGATAACGTTTGCGGATATTCGGATACCACTTTAGGTATTCGTTGACATCCCTAGTAGAAATAGTCTTTAGATGACCCACTATTACGATTACTAAAACTGTGATGCTATCCCCAAAAAAATGGCTGTCAGAGGACGGGCCTGTTTTCCTTATATGGCTATAATTATAGAAAATGTTGAAATTTTTTCCTAGAAAACCACTGAAAAGATTTCAATACTAATTGGCAGAAATAGTCCTTAGGTGACCCTCTACCAAAATTGCTAAAACCATGATGATATCTCAAATAACATGGCTGCAGCGGGGTACCAGGTTTTGCAAGATGAGTGATAATCAGGGCCATCAAGACCTTATATATTGTTTTAAATAAAAGCAATGGTACTTGGTTAAAAAACAAACAATTCAGGATATTTTGATGAGTTAAAAAATATTTCAAAAATGCTATTCGAAAATGAAATACGCATTGGCCATGATTTTGAGGAGTAAATAGACAATCAGTGCAAAAGTAGCTGTTACACTGAATAGTTTTTTCAATGTAAAATAAAATGCATTTATAAGGTGAATGTTTTGCAAAACACCAATGCATTAAAGTGCCGAATTAACTCAAAAGAGCAAAGTAGAGTGAAAAAGTAGCACAATATTCTATATATGTTTTTGGCAAACAGTTGGGATTCAACTTAACCTTCATACACATTTTGCATAAAATGATTGAATTTCCTCTTAAATCCATTTGGCCTCATTTGCATACATCATCCCTAATTCTGCCACGTTTCGGCCTGGAACCCACCTCTACTCAAATTCCACCTGTAAAAAAGCCCTGCAAGCTCATTAAAAATATAAAAAAAACATTGTTGTTTCGTCCGCTTCAAGACACACGAACATAAAACACATTACTCTGCCTTTTTTCCTCAGTGCCAAGTTTTTGCCACCAACTTTTGGATCTGGTGGCAAAAGTGTACCCGGTATGTTCAAGTGGCACATTTGCCACTAGTAAAGGTTAATTTCGAGCCCTGTAATGCAACTCAAAATTTCCGGAATCTGCAATTGTAACAGGTGGAATTACCAACTTGATTCCGCCCCATTTCCTGGCGGAACTTTTTGTACAGGTGGGATCTATGCTGAACAAGCTTTGTACAATGTACAGCAAATATATGGCTTCCTTTGAATATTATCAATATATGTTTTCTTTGCAGAGATTTGACAGTATGGCCTTTGATGCAAAAAAGCCAGGTAAACATAATTTTATTTGTAATTTGACTTTTTCATAAATGTTCAAATAGGGGTGGGACAACAGTGCCTTTCTAAACATGAGAGAATGTACTACTGGGACAAAAAGAAAGCACTGTATGTGGACATGTCCCCCATATGTTGCTATTATAGATCAGAGAGAGAGAGAGAGAGAGCATTTTTATGGGGACGTGTCCCCACATTGTGCAGGTATTCTTAGAAGTTAAAGCAGGGCTTTTTTCCTTGAAGAGGAGAAGAGGTCTATTTTTGTTTTGGGGGATGGGGGTGGGGACATGTCCCCATAATAATGGGTGTACTCTAACTCTCTCTGAGATTATAAACAACATGACTTTTGTGGGGACATGTCCACATACAATGCTTTCTTATGTGTACATATCTTAAAATTGATTAAACTTACTGCCATGGAATTTCATATGGTGGTAGACAATAATGAGTGGAATTCAGTGTGCAAGGTTTATAACTCTATCAGCAGAGTTATTGCCCTTTGTTCACTTACACATTTATCTACATATTTTCCAATGTATTAATCTTAAGACATGAGAACAATTGTCTCATCAGTCCTAAAAATTGAGGAAGTTTTCAAAACTCGTCATTGCTTTTACTAAATGGAATTTTGTTTGTGGTTGTAGTAAATCCACAATTTCTTCTAAGTTCATGAGTAACTGCAAAGCCATCTGTCCTGAACTTTCACTCAATTTTACCCATCTTTGAATTGAAAACTGGGAGATTTGCAGTCTTTTCGACAGGTAACTGCAGTACTGCAGGTAATTGCATTACAAAGGTCAAGAGAACATTAGTGTGTTTATTAGACATTTCCACTGATTGATTTACCAAAAACTATATTCTTTTTCTTTGGCAAGTTTGACGCCATGATTTCTGTTTACACTGGGTGATGCTGGGTATTGTTTTCATTGGCCCAGTGAGTCGCGCAAAAATTAAAATTAACCAATCAATTTCCTCGACTCGCTCAACATCAGTGCTGTCGCTTGGTTACAGTGCAATTGCGTCATTTTTATGCCCCCTTTTGAAAAAAGAGGGGTATATTGCTTTTCACATGTCGGTCGGTCGGTCTGTCTTTCGGTAGACCTAATGGTTTCCGATCAATAACTTGAGAACGATTGAGCCCAGTAATCTCAAACTTTGTAGACTTGTTGGTCATGACCAATAGATGTACCCTTGATTTTGAGGTCAGTGGGTCAAAGGTCAAGGTCAGCGTGACCTTTAGCTGTAAAACGGTGTCCGATCAATAACTTGAGAACACTTGGGTTCAGGGACCTCAAACTGGATAGGCTGGTTAGTCATGGCCAGCAGATGAACCCTAATTATTTTGAGGTCAGTCGGTCAAAGGTCAAGGTCAGTGTGACCTTTAGCTGAAAAATGGTTTCCGACCAATAACATGAGAACCCTTAGACCCAAGTTTCTCAAACTTGATAGACTGATTGATCATGAGCAGCAGATGAACTCTATGCATTTTGAGGTCAGTGGGTCAAAGGTCAAGGTCAGTGTGACCTTTAGCTGAAAAACATTTTCCAATCCATAAGTTGAAAAATCTTGGCCCCAGAGACCTCAAACTTGGTAGGCTGGTTGGTCATGGCCAGCAGATGAACCCTATTGATTTTGAGGTAAGTAGGTCAAAGGTCAAGGTCAGTGTGACCATGAGCTGAAAAATGGTTTCCGATCAATAACTTGATGATGCATGTGCACAAGGACCTCAAACTTTGTAGTCTAATTGGTCATGACCAGGAGATAAAAGATATCGATTTTGTGATCAGTAGGTCAAAGGTCAAGGTCAGTGTGACTGAGCTGAAAACCCCAATGAGGCCCAAATACTAATGGCTATCTGTCCAACTTTCATACTTGACATGTATAATGCTTGTGACAAGACATTTCCATACCTATCCTACCATGATATTTGACCTTGACCTGTGACATACATTAGAAAAGAAATATCTGCTTTTAGGGGGCATTTGTGTTTCACAAACTCTTGTTTTCTATTTAATGGCAGCATCTCGGCAGTTTTAATTAATTTTGGTCGAAAAAAAACAGTGTTCCAATAGAGCTGGCGAAAATTTGTCCCCGACATAAATTGCATATAGCCATGGTTTAGCTTGACATTCTAAGTTTTTAGGAGACAGTATCGTGTAATCGCGGTCTCTGCAGAACACTGATTAACCCGTATGGTTAGAAATGCACTTTTCGCAATTTCCGGACAAAAACTGAAGGCTTGATTTGTGTGCGACTTGTTAGAAATTTGCTTGAATCTTGCAAGCGTGCAGCCTAGATGCAACACTGAATACAATACAGAGGTACATGTATAAAATCGGAAAGACTTCGTCTTGACCAGATTGAAATAAAAACCTTTAATTGGAACAATTTTACATCTATGTGATATTACATTGTTTTAACAAATATGCCTTTGCTTGTTTGCAAAATTCCCTGAATATTTAAAGGTGAAATTCATTGAAACTCAAAAATACTTGGTATCATATTAATGATAATTTATTTAAATTATCAATAAAAGAAACAATTTAACCAAATGTGCAAACACAGACCAAAAGGCTCACTGTATATAACTATTTGCTTAATTCAAATTTATAGTTCACCCTAGTTTCTAAGCCAATCATCGGCCAGAGATTTTCAAAAAATTGCTTGAATAAGTTTCATAATAAAATCACTTTACGCCCAATAAGTTGGGTTTTTATAACTAGGTCAACAGACGTGGCATGCGCCGGCTTATCTTCCCAATCATCAAAGATGCCAAAAGAGTAGTGGGCGGGGTTAACTATAAGTTGGTTACAGCTCACGTAATGGCAAATAAACAAGCTTATCACTGCGCTGCGCTTGTACATTGTAATACATTTGGTTATTTTCCATTACATGAGCTATAACCTACACATATTGATTTCAATTTTTCATTTTCAATAACAAAAGAAATAACCAGATGAAATTGTGTGACGTCACAACTCGCATATTCGCCATGCATAAATTGTGTAAAGACTACTAAAGAGTACTAAGACGAAACATGTATCATATATTTGATTTAATAAAATTATACGAAGTTGTTATATTGACCGATGTCTCGTCATTTAAAGGTCATCATTTCGCCAAAGTTTCAGAATGGAATTTTCCAACAAGCTAGCTCTACGGTATAACTATAAAGTGGTCTAGTAATAGAACAAGCTGAATGTACACTATGAGTGTTTTCCTTTTATTTTTCGAAGTAAATATTGAGATTTTACCACAAAAGTGCAACAGAGAGGCCACTTTGGTAAACTTACGATATGGTCAAATACAGAGCCTCCAAGGACGTCACGTCGGCATCACGCCTAAGATTTTGCGTGCAACCTGCTATCATGCATATAACTCATGAAGTACTTATTGGATTGATTTGAAACTTCATTGAAGTGATCAGGGACCTCACACAATCAAGTTAGGTAACTCTTGACTGAATATTGTTTGAATTATGTCCCCTTTTTGACTCTTTTGGACTTAGAAATTTGGTTACGGTTTTGCGTGCAACCTGCTATCTTGCATATAACTCATAAAGTACTAATTGGATTGATTTGAAACTTCATTGAAGTGATCAGGGACCTCACACAATCAATTAAGGTAACTCTTGACTGAATATTTTTTGAATTATGTCCCCTTTTTTTACTCTTTTGGACTTAGAAAGTTGGTTAAGGTTTTGCGTGCAACATTTGCCTTGCTTTCCTTTTATTGACACAATTGCCGAATAGTCGAGCATGCTGTCCTCTGACAGCTCTTGTTATTTGATAAAATTCCGTCAAATAACTCTTAACAACGTAACTATTCACCATAATACACACAAAAATCAGCCATGTCGTTTTTGAATCATTTTAGAAGGTTTAATTTGAGAAAAGGGACTCGGTATCGGCAACAAGAGCACATGGTCCTGCGTTGAGAAAATCCCTCCGATCAATGAAAACAAGTGTTAGATACCCTTTCTTTGGATATTCTTAGCCTTTTTTTTGAATATGATATTATAAGACGAAAACTTAAAAATGTACATACATGTATCATGTAAAATTACATGTATCCACATCAGTGTAATTGTCAGAAAACTTTTCAGCTCTGAACAGGAGATGCAGAAAAACGCCCCTCAAGGATGCAGAAGAGTGGATAGACAAGGATGAGGATCCACCCGGGTTCATGGTCAAACACTTTGAGAAAAAAGGTAAAGCTTGTTTACATTAAATCTGGTATTTCAAAATTTTAAGAGTTAAGTGTTAATCAGAATTGCCAATAATCAGCATAGATTTATTATTATATTTGTATTTTTGAGTTATTGTTCATTGATTCCTATCTAAGAATGACAGCACAGTATATGGGAAGTCACAGATTAATCTTTGACATAGGACTCCTACAGACATCTGTAAAAATGGTGCCAGCACTTGGACATTACACTATAAGGGGAGGTTCATGCAACCTCATGGTTCATTATAATCCCCCTGCCAATGGCAGATAAATATTATTTTATTGTTGTCAATCCATCTGAAGCTATATCTCTGCAATGGATGGATAGACATTCATGAAATTATTGAGAGTATGTATCATCATTTGGGAATGGTGTACTTGTACTTTCTAGCTCACCTGAGTGGACTTGGGTAAGATATTGTGATCGGCCTCTGTCCAGCGTCTGTCGACCCTGGCGGCGACTGTCAGTCTGTCCACACTTTTTAAACAACATCATCTCTGATACCAGTGGTTGAAATTGATAAAACTTGACTGAGATGTTCCTTGGGTGGACCTCTTGTTCAAAGAATTATGATATGTCAAAAAAACACCATTGGCGCAAGGGGCGGGCTGGTTTTCCTTATATGGCTATATATATAGAAAACTGAAAGTCTTGAAAATCTTCTTCTCCAAAAGAACTTGTCCAATTTCAAATAAATTTTACAGAAATAATACTTTGGTGGATCTCTACCAAAGTGGTTCAAAGAATTTTGATAGGTAAAAAAACCACTGGTGCAAGGGGTGGGGCCAGTTTTATGGCTATATAATAGAAAACTTTGAAAATCTTCTTAGCCAAAACTACTGGTCCAATTTCAAATAAATTTACAGAAATGATCCTTGGGTGGACCTTTACTAAAGTTGGTCAAAGAATTTTGATACATCAAAAAACATGGGCACCAGGGACAGCGCCAATTTTCTTTAAATAACTAAATTTAGAAAACTTTGAAAATGTTCTTCTCCAAAACCACTTGTTCAATTTGAAATAAATTTTACAGATATTATCCTTGAGTGAACCTCTACCAAAGCTGTTAAAAGAATTTAAATTTGTTAAATAACATGGCCAACAGGGGTGGGGCCAGTTTTCCTTCAAAAGCTATATTTAGAAAACTTTGAAAATCTTCTTTTCCAAAAGTACTGGTCCAATTTCAAATTAATTTTGCAGAAATTATCCTGGGGTGGACCTCTATCAAAATTGTTCAAACAATTTTGATTTTCAACAAACATGGCCAGTTTTCCTTATATGGGTTTTTAAAAAACTATGAAAATCTTTTTCTCCAAAACTTCTGGTCCAACTTTCAAACTTATTTCACAGAAATGATTTTCATAGAATTTTGATATATCGCCAGATTTTCTGATATACATGTAGCTATACAGAAACCTTCAAAAATCTCCTTCTCCAAAACCATTGGTCCAATTTCAAAATAATATCACTGATATAAACCATTGGTGGACCTCTACCAAAGTTGTTCAAAGAATAATGATTTATCAAGACATGGCTGCCAGAGATGGGGGCCATTTTTCCTTATATTGCTGTGTAGTAAAGTTTGAAAATCTTCTTCTCCAAAACTACTGGTTCAATTTCAAATCCATTTAGCAGAAATAATCCTTTCATGGACCTCTACCAATGTGTCTAAGGTTTGATAATATAGAAAAAAACCATGTCCGCAATGGCTGATCATTTTTCTTTGTATGTCGGTAATAGATGTATGCACAGAGTATTTGCAATGGTTCCTTTGTACCCCTTTATTGCCACATTGAAACTTTTTGAAGACTGTTTGATAAAGCAGACAATATTTATATTCTTTGTGGAATTATACCGCACTTTTAATTATTATAATCGTCAGCAGAATGCCATTCTTTTACCTATGACAAAGACTATTGACACAAACTATATGTGAATTTCACATCTAGAGTTTACATTCTGTTTAATGTTGCTTGTTTATCAAACTCATTGAATTAAATGCTATATGTATATTTACTATGAATCATTTGCTAAATATGTTTCTTATAAACTCTGATAAGCATCAAGATGTGCTATAACACATCTTGATGCTTATAATAGCTAATAAGGTATACTTTAAAAAGTTTTGCAAATTTTGATTAATAATCGAAGATTGGTCAAAAGCATCCAATCAATTAATTCCGATAATCGATTATAAAAATTGACCGATTTTGAAATACTGGCCCTATCCAATTAAGAGAATGCTTACCTGTAATTTTAAATTGCCTTTTACAACTTTAATATGTTAAATTATATATGTTTCATAATGGTTCAAGGAACTTCAAGTGCTTCAACTTATATGGACTAATTTTAAGCCAAGTTGTCCTGGGGTGAAGTGTTCCATTTAATGCCAATTGTGGACAGATATCCACAAAAATAGTTATATAGTATGAGACAGTTGTTGTACATACATACATTTGCATTTGAATTGAGGGGTAAACATTGCAGAATGGGAAGTCAATGTTAATGAAAGAATTTCATTTTTTCTATTTTATTTCACAATGTTTGAAGATCATATCAGTTACAGGCAATAAACATAAACATTTTCCACAGAAACATATTGTGTAAAGTCATCATTGCAGATGACATTTGAAAATATTTTGTTAGCAACAGTTTCATCAAATAGTGTTTCTAGTATTTACAGAGCATCTCACCCCCTGCACTGTTAACTGATTCAGCCTTTAAGCCAATTCAGGCTATTGTACATAGAGAGAAAGATAGCAAAGAATTTGAAGGGAAAAAAACTGAGACATGTAGGAAGAATCTGAAGACTGAGACTGAATAAGATAGTGGGGACATATATATTAAGAGACTGGGAAAGTTGGGACATGTAGAAAGAATCTACAAAACTGTTTCAATGTTTCTTTCATACCTCAACTTGAGAGAAAGATAGTGGGGACATGAGAGACCAGGAAAGTGGGGACATGTAGATAGAATCAGCAAGACTGATTTTATGATTCAATCAGATCTCAATTGAGTCTAGGGCTTGTTATTCACAACTGAACATCAATAGTCTGTCAATAAGAGTCTTAATCTTTGTTATGCATACTGGACAAGATATGACAAAATGAAAGGAAACTAAAATCTAACCTCAACAATGCCTTTAAAAGTGTTACTCTTACCCAGTAGGATATACATTGCAATAAAGTCATATACACAAAGTGCAGTCAGATATTGCCTATGTCTTTACATACCCGACCCACTTAAGTCTGCATAAATTTAAACTTATCATGCTAATCTGGACCGTAGTAATACTTTAAAGGGCTTAAATGTTGGACAAATGCCCAGTAAACGAAACTGGGATGCATCTAACCCGGAATCAAACACTCGGAATATCGTTTTATCATTGAAGCCAAACTAAAAAGGTTAAAGCAGCAGACAATTACAACAGCTGACAATTAAACTACATGTTAATTAGCTTTTGGTGATTGACAAACATGCTGCGATCTGCTTCTCAGAGCAATGCAATATCTCAATATAAACTCGCTAATTGACTTTGTGTGTAAACAGTCCGATATGCTGCGATAAACAGTGTAGCAATAAAAGACGAGTTATCCGAAACAAGCGTCTCTTTTAATAAAGGGACATTCAGTTAAATTAACAACAATTCAGTTCGATGGTCTTAAATCAGGTTTGGGGAAACGACTGGAAGTACATTATAAACACAGTGATTGATATTTGTAGAAACACTTTGCTGAAAACAACCAACGTTGGTTAGTTTTTTCAAAGGAGATAATTGGAAATGATAAAACTCCAGCAGTTATGGCCAAGAAAGTTGCCAGGTAGTCGGACCAATATCTTGCAAGAAATCATCTGACCAGATCAAAAATTGCTACACATGTCCGTCAGACCGACGAATTTCTGGAAGTCTGGCCAAATGCTTTTTTTGCCCGATCTAGGTATAAATTATTTGTGACATTGTGACATTTATCTCCAGTCAATTGCTATCTAAATATCACAGGTAATGGGTATAAATAGAAAAGTATAACTAGGTAGGTGGGAATTTCATCTACTTCCCAACACAGGAACATAAAACACATTACTTTGCCTTTTTTCCTTGGGGGCAAGTTTTTGCCACCAACTTTTGGATCTGGTGGCAAAAGGGTATGTTCAAGTGGCAAATTTGCCACTAGTAAAGGTAAATTCCGAGCCCTGGAGATGAAGATAGTGGGGACATGAGAGACAAGTGGTGACATGTAGAAAGAATCTACAAGACTGTTTTTATTATTCAATCATATATGAGAGAAAGATAGTGGGGACATGAGAGACGAGGAAAGTGGGGACATGTAGAAAGAATCTGCAAGACTGTTGTTTTGGTTCAATCATATATGAGAGAAAGATAGTGGGGACATGAGAGACGAGGAAAGTGGGGACATGTTGAAAGAATCTGTAAGACTGTTGTTTTGGTTCAATCATATATGAGAGAAAGATACTGGGGACATGAGAGACAAGGATAGTGGGGACAATCTAGCCTCAGAATAGGCATTATATCTGCAACAAGAAATATCTTTAAAAAAGATATTCGGCAGTAAAATTACCTAATGACGGGAAACCAAATAAAACTAGGTTTTATCCAGTCAGTAGAAGTTATTTTGTCAGTAGGCGTATAATTTTCTATAATGAAATACCAAAATTATTTTACTCAATGAATAATGAAACTACTGGATCAAAATAAAACACGACAATTAACCTTGTTCTCAATATGTTGATGAAACCATGAAAACAGTAGATTGAATTTTAAAAGATAAAAAGATCGGGACCTGACGAGTCTTGAACTCATGCGGAGAATGTCGAAAAAGGATCACGAGTTCTAAGCTTATCCTCTAGGCCACTGGGGCACTTAGAATATTTACGTTTGTAAGGTATTTTCTTCTAATGTCCATTTCACTCAACCCTATGATTATGAATCGAGATTTTTTTTTATTCTACGGACTTTTGATCTGATATACACCTCAATCAATTTCTTTGTTTTTTAGGAACTCTCTCGCCAAATTTCCCTGGTATCTTATCTCTCACTTGGAAGATATCGCCAAAAATGCATTTTCTCAATGACACTAGCAACAGCTGTTTGACACTCATGAACGCATGTTCGGCCCACATGTTTCCATAATTCACTCATCAGTAGGTTCATGGTATGCCTATTCCTTGAATCTACAGTTTTACTTAATGACAATATTTTCGTCACATGAAGTCTGATCAGGTGTCTGATTAAAACTAGGTCAAGCCCATGACAGTTGAACAGGCATTCCATGTAATCAATAAGAATACGTCGGCATTTACATGTACATTGATGGGAACGTCATTCTTTCCCAAATAAAGCATTTGTGTTTCGTGTACTGAACACCTGTGCTTAGTTTGGAACCAGATCTAGTTCCAAACTGCTTGCACTCAGTTGAAGTGTGTTCAGTTCCAAGAGAAACACATTTTTTAACTTATTGCTTGAATTCTTTTGGCTTTAAACCGGAATGGATTTAGCCACAAGTTAGCGTTTATCTGGTATCCAGATAATGATAACGGGCGTACTTCAAATGCTAAAATCATAGTTTTCCACCAAACCCTAAATGGTAACCACTCCTAGTCAACTTGTTGTGATAATGAGTGTTCACAATATACCGGTAGTTTTTTTTGAGTGCTCACGACATAGGTTTTTGGCAAGAAGTATTGTTTGAAAATGTTGAAGTTAAGCCAAGTGAAAGCTGTAATGTTCACCAAAAACACAATTTCTGTGTATTTTTTGGCAATACTTAATATCAACTGATACGATAATATATAATATAAAATGATGTATTGTGAACTAAAAACGGTGCAACTAGCTACATTTAACACTCATTAGATTGATCGAAATCAACGATATTTTGATTTTTATCCGCGGCGAAGTGCCCCAAGTATATTCCGGTCGCTATCGGAAGGCGTCAGGACTGTTACTCATCTACATAAAGCTCTGGCTGAAAGATTGATTACGTGAATCGTTTTGCTATTTCTAAAATAAACACAAAGCTACGTCGCAAGAAATTCATGCATGTCCCCGTGTCTTTTCAGTTTGAGAAAGTAAAATCGGTTATGGTTACGCTATGTGATTCCGTTTTGCACGGGATTTCATTGAGAAGAGATATAAATATGTATATCAAGTGGCCTTCCGTAAAAAACGAGTTCTCACGAACAAGTGGCTTAGTTAAAAATGTGACAAAAAGATCTGATACGAGCTTTCTTGATAAACTTTTTTCTTAAAAAAAATGTCAGCTGGCATCAAAAGCTTGATTAACAATATTTTTCGAGATGAGTTTAGGAAAAAGACAACTCATCTCAGATCTTATATGTATTAAATGATTTCCTGGCCATGTGCAAAATATCAGTTTACCTCAGACTTTCACTTTAATTCGGATATCAAATTCATTTATAAATTGCTGGCTATATCCACATTTAGACGCATTAGAAGGTTATAATATTTAGATGAAACAAAAATTAATTAAGCTATGCCAAAGTTTGGATAAATGAATTTTAGACGAGGCTCAAAATGACAAGCGAATTTGAATGTTTTGGTTGCACAGTGATAATTACGCTCGCTTTTCACCAATACGAGAGAAGGTACATGGTCACGATTCCAGACATGTTAATTTTTCCTCCGTTACTCTGGTTGCCATCCACAATAATGACCACGTACTTGTTGATGATACTTATTTCCGCGCCACCAAAGTGTCTTTTGCGAACCATGGGAGATTTTTATTTAGGGCTAAAAAGTGTAAATTCAACCCTTTCCAACAATAGTTTTTATATTTCTCCACCAAACCCAGTATTGTGACGATTTATCAGGATTACAGAATAGGCCGTTCTGAAAAGCGGTGGCAATATAGGGTTTGGTGGAGAAATACACAAATTTAGGGGTCACGCAAAATGCCTAAACCACCTTTTTTACCGAAATCACTTTGGATTTGCCGAAATCATCTTTCTAAGTCTTTTTTTTTGGATATACCGTAAAGTATTAAAACGGTTAATTATACACATATTATGCAATTCCTCTCATTAAAACGTATTTCCATCCCAAAATCTTGCTTTTTATCGCATATTTTCAACCGACTAATTTAGATGGTGATTTCGGTAAATACACGAAATACCGAATTCACCTGATGTATCAATATAGGTCGAAATATGCTATCAAGTGCTAGATTATGGGTTGAAAATAATTCATGGGTGGAATACAAAATACAATATTTAGTTAACATACACCAGTTTTAATACTATATTTCCAAAGAAAGACTAAGTTAGAAGGTGATTTCGGCAAATCCAAATTGATTTCAGCAAAAGGGCGATTTCTGCACTTCGTGTTACTGCAAATTAAGCATTTAAGATACCCCCAGGACTCCAGTTAAGCGTGCATATCTGAGATATTTTTCTATTTGTTCCAATATTTCTCAACCAAACCCTATATTGTTACCATTTATAAGAATCGTCTTGGAAAGATTTTAAAATTTGCGATAGGCACCTTATCTGGGGCACTGACCCCCTTATCCGGATTCCCTGTTTATTCCTCACTTGAATTGCATAAAAAAACTTCAATGCGTTTTCATTTTGTAACAAATCCTGGGTCGGTGCTTATAAAGATTCTCGAGTCTGAGCATGAAATCGTTCTCAAGCATTTGATTGTTCAGATTTGAGCTTCAAGCATAAAATTGTTTGGATTTATAAAGAAATAAGAAGCTCCTGATCAAATCTGACCAAGGATAGTCTTGAAGAATAAAGCTGACCAACTAAACGCTTGAGAATGATATTATTCTCAGACTTAACAAATTACACCGTTCTCAAGCATCTGATTGGTCAGATTTGAACTTAAAGCATGTGATTTGTCAGATTTTAATAGAAATTTTCAATTTCTTTTTAAACGCTTGAGCATGATATTATTCTCAGACTTAACAAATTACACTGTTCTCAAGCATCTGATTGGTCAGATTAGAACTTAAAGCATATGATTGGTCAGATTTGAAAAGAAATTTTCAATTTCTTTTTAAATCCGACCAATCATATGCTTGAAGTTCAAAGTATGACTCAAGACTCAAGGCTCAGACTCAAGAAGTTTTATAAGCACAGACCCTGGCTTCCATACGCCACTCATTTAAAATTAAAGTTTATTGTGCTCTTTTGGAAAGAGGCATTTGCCAAAAACCCAATCTGAGCTGACAGATTGGAAGTTTGAATGGTTTGATGTCCTTGCACAGTTTCCATTGGAACCTGCATATTTCTGGCAGGCTGATTTTTTTGGCACAGTTTCCAATGGAACCTGATCACTTCTTGCAGGCACCAGAGAGGTTTGAGTTGGCAAAGTCTCATTTAAAGGTTGAATTTGTACTGAAGTTTCTGTTTCTATCTTTTGAGAGCTACTTGGAGGACCTGGTGTTGGATATGACGGTTGACAGCGCTCTCCATGTTCAAACTGCCATTGTCGGCGGTCATCATCGAGGCACATGCGAAGTAGATTTCATCGAAATCAATACCGGTTAAAAACTCGTCGTCGAAAACAGCCATCATTAATTGCAGACGAACATTATTCATAATTATTCAGATTGTATTCGACCGATAATAAAAACCTAATAACAGACGCATTACTCCGGATTTATTAAGACAATAATGGTGTTTGATCCAATTAATTCGATAGCGGGGGAAGGAAGAGATGAACTCTATATAAGACAATGTCTTTCGTTTTGATCCTGTTATTTGTTTAATTATGTAATTACATGTTGTTGTAAATATAAGAAATAAAATATGTTTAAACTAATTAAAAAGTTGTTATAGCATGCATTTTGTAAAACAACTCCGAAAACGCAGACAACTGTTTCTAATTTAGACTGTTTACATTCGTTCAATACAGTTGCTATGGAGCGGTTTAAAACTAGACCAAAACTAGGTCGACATCACTGCGCGGTTATAAGTCTGTCTCAATCTGGTTGGAACCGGTTTGAACATGAAATGTTTTATCATGAGATGACCGTCCCGTTACTCTATAGGGTTCATGTAGGAAGCTACACTGCGAATGTAATATATACTATTTAACTATTGTATCAACACATGTGCAGTTCTTTAAATGACCTTTTATTAGTTTTTTCTTCATTTGAAAGGTTTATAATAAAACGAATAGTACCATAGTATTTATTTCTTGGAAATTGTACATTGTATATCTTCTCTATGCCTGTGTAAGAGCCGCATCAGACTCAACCTTCGGTCTAACTTAAAACTGCTCTTACACACATGCAAATTGAAGTGAAACAACTATGCAGAAATGCATACTATCATATGTGTCAGTGTCTGGAGAAAAGGGGCTTATGGGCTTTCAAAAAGTAGACCGAGACCAGCTGCTTCTTTAACAACACAGGTGTCTATTCATGCTCTACACTGTTTGGAACTTGTCAGAATCAACACTACTTTGTTATTTATCGCAGAAAACAGTATTGACTAAGATCAGCCGCCCCGTTTCCAACGCGGCGGCTGATCTAAGTCAATACTGTTTTCATTCCCATAAGCCCCTTTTCTCCAGTCGTTGACACAATTATGGTAATATGCTATATGTATAAACTTTGATTTGGTTAAGATTGTTGATTTTTAGCTTGACTATTTGAAGAATATGGAGAGTTTTTACAGTTGCCTTTACCTTGGCGACTCCAATGGCATTGCCGTCGCCATTGGCCTTGCCAGCTTGGTTAAAGGTTTTCATGCAAGGCCTTTTCTCAGAAACCATATATGCTATTACCCTGAAACTTCACACTATTAGCCAGTGTCATATCATGACCTAGCCAAACAAGTTCAATAATTCTTGACTGATTTGGGTGATTATTTCACCATTTAAGACTTAGAAAGTTTGGTTCAAGTTGCTGTGACCTTGTCCTTGACCTTTGACCTCAATTTCAGAAAGAACTTGTCCGCAGCATATCTCCTGTATTTCAGTGTCAACACTTTGAGGGCATTTGTTACTTACTGTGGCACAGCTCTTTTTTATGCCCCCTTTTTAAAAAACGGGAGCATATTGTTTTTGCTCTGTCTGTCTGTCTGTCTGTTTGTTTGTTTGTCACAAAACTTTAACATTGGCCATAACTTTTGAACCCTTTGACTTAGGGCTGTGGTACTTGGCATGCATGTACATCTCCTGGAACCGCACATTTTGATGGGTCGCATGTCAAGGTCAAGGTCACCATTCAAGGTCAAAGGTCAAATTAATTGTGACAAGACCCTGTGGGGGCATTGGTGTTTCACAAACACACCTTTCTTGTTCCTCCTTTTTTTTTAACAGTTAATGCAGCAAACACCTTTAAGTCATTTATTTCTTTACTAGAATCATTTATTAATGACAATTCTTTTGATCCAGGTAGAGGCATTGTCTCAACTGTTGACAGGAAGAAAGGGGAGTTCCTTTTAATTTACAAAGGCGAAGCGATCGTTGCAGATGAAGGCGAGCGGAGAGAAGATATTGATGGTGGCAGTGGGTTCAGATTCTTCTTCAAATCCATGGGAAAGGACCTTTGGTAAGAATTCACTATTCATTTTTTATGCATGTATCACCTTGGTGCAATGACAAGATAAATGCCTTCTTTTTAAGCATGAGATCATGTGATCACATGCCTATTGTATGTAACCAGTCAGAATTCTACAAGATTTTACAAAATCGACACAACTACATCCAATTAACTTCAAATTTGGTAGTTTATATTTGCCACATGTCAAACAGCTTGGGTCCCGGTTAGACGCAGAGATACTCTGGGGTCTTTCTTAGCGTGATAAGAGTTAATTATGAAAATCTTACAATCACATGCCTATTGTATGTAACCAGTCAGAAATTCAACAAGAATTTTCTTAATCGACACAACTTCATCCAATTAACTTCAAATATGGTACATATATTTGCCACATGTCAAACAGCATGGATCCTGGTCAGACGCAGAGTTACTCTGGGGTATTGCTTAGCGTGATAAAGGTTAATTATGAAAATCTTACATTCATAATAATTACAAGAGTCCTTTTATCTATAATCATAACAGATTTAAAACAAATTAAGGATTCCCACTAAGAGAACTTGGATTTTATATGCAGTTGTCTTAATATTGTGCCAAGATGACCATGTGTACTTTAGACAAGGGATTTTTAATAATGATAATTGCTGGTATGATAAGTTATTGCAATATCTTTGTCAGCAATATGATACTGGGATATTATCTTTAAATTTTGCAATATTTTTAAAAATAGACAATTAGCAATATGAGCAGAAGGTTCACTTTCAGCAGTAATATGATCAGTATTGTTCAGTACAGGATTACATGAGGATTTAGGTCTTGATGCTTGGTAAATTTGTAGAGACAAATGCTTTAATGAAGGCCATTTGAAGGCTATGTGTAAGGCCATAATGCATACATTTAATTTTAATGAAGAGTAATAAAGGGAATTTGAATTTTCCTAGAGTTTGAATTCTTTTATTATTTTTTCAGACCCAATCGAAAGGAAAATCTTCGCTTTGTCATAGGCTATTAATTACTCTGCTAGTCAAGTGTTACTGGCCAGTTAGCAATAGAATTAAAGTCACATAATTATTAAGTTCTTTGACAGTTAATGTATTGTTGACAATTAAGACTTAAGTGTTTAAGATTAATTTCATACAGTAATTGTAGGCAATATATTGCAATAAATCACAATGTCAAGCCTAATTTCACAACATACTTCTATCTCATATCATTTTAAGCTCGACTTTTCGAAGAAAAGGCTAGCTATCCTACTCCCCTCGGCGTCGGCATCCGCGTCCTGGTACGCGTCACACCTTGGTTAAGGTTTTTGTACCAGTTCACTTTTTCTCATAACCATAACAGATATTGCTTTGAAACTTGCCA
>JAULCE010098763.1:0-12620 GCA_032359355.1 Macoma nasuta | reverse complement strand
CATGTCAGATTGTAAACAGACATACAACAGGCACATTTCATTTTATAGAGGCGGTTAAAAGTTTAAGCAATGTCAAGTTTTCAATCGTTTGCACGAGCCTTTCCCCGATGGTGAGTGCGAAATCGAAGTGCATTTTGATTCGGATAAACACATGTGTTATCATTTGCAGATGCGTGTGAGCGATCTTATTATAGTCATGAATCAGAAGTGGTCATGGCTATCCATATGTTTCAACCCTGTTTATTGCTTCTCACATCTTGAAGAATTCATACACAACGTTTTGAAAAATTATCCGCATTTAAAATTATCATATGATACTTTTTTTTAATTTTGACGTGCTTTACGTTAAGACGATAAATATTATTCTGCATTGTATTTTGTATGCAACATTTTCGCAGTGTTTTTGTTTCATTGCGAAACGTTATCGCCCCCCATAGCTAAGTGGATAGAGCGTCAGCCTGTGGATCGGAAGGTCCGGGGTTCAAATCCAGGTCCGGTTCAAACGAAAGACTTGAAAGTTGGTAGAAATGGCGTCCCTCCTTGACGCTCAGGATTTCGGGCTAGGCTTACAACTGGTTCGTCGGTGTCAGAATAAACTGACCGACCGGGTCCATTCCCAATGTATTTGCAATGTTTTATGTAACCTTTAATCAGGTGAGCGATATAAGACCATCATGATCATCTTTAATTATGTCCCAAAACATTATTTAGGGGCATATAGTGATTGAACCATGAGTGTGCGTGTGTGTGTGTGTGCGTGTGTGTGTAGTGCGGGCGTGTGTGTAAAATCGACATTTTATAAAATAGCTCGTTAAAATGTTCAAAATAAATAAAATCAAAGTACTGCAAGTACTGTGGAAAATGTGAAGAACTACGTTAATGTTTATTCACCAAGCGTTTAATTAAACCTTGAGGCTAACGAGATTAAGGATAAATCAGACTTAAACAAGTTTGAACAACATAACTAGCTCGTCTTGTTTCTAACATGGCATATTGTAAAGGTATAAAAAGTGTTTTCCATATCCTAGTATCTATGATCATAGTAAATGTACAAAATGACCTATATATGACCTTGACATAGAAAACAATCCTCATAACACTAACTAACACAGTCTGAAAAATGTTATTTACATGGTTACTATAATTTGTTTGTTTTAATCTGATTAACAGTTTATAAAAAAAAAAACTTTTTCTGATTTCAAAAACTCTTAATGAACTATTTGACCTTTGACTGACCTTGAAAACAATATTCCGGCCGGCAAACTCAAATATATAAAATACTCTACCCTTGCAAATACTTCAGGCAGGGTTGCCTATTTGAAACATGACCTGCCATCGATTTTTTACATTTTATATATAAATATAGTAATTGACCTTTATAACCTTTGTCTGACCTTGAAACAAAATTGTATCACCAACAATGTTTTCACTATTATTATTGCACTCAAATTTATAACTCTGACACGTTTGCTTAATTTGAAGAAAAAATGGTGATCGAATTAAGTTTTTACTGCAGTGACCTTTGTGACCTTGGTGTGACCTTGAATCGAATTTTCCAGCTTGGCAGACAGTCATACCTTATATACAACACATGAATGAACATTTCTAGCATGGATGCCAGCCATTAACAAAAAAAC
Organism: Macoma nasuta; assembly: GCA_032359355.1. Taxonomy (NCBI): domain Eukaryota; kingdom Metazoa; phylum Mollusca; class Bivalvia; order Cardiida; family Tellinidae; genus Macoma; species Macoma nasuta. The sequence continues at coordinate 10,983 of JAULCE010098763.1, read as the reverse complement.
GCCATCGAAAGTCACATTTAAGGGCCAGGCCAGGTAGACTATCAGTGAAATCAGGAATGTTTATGATACAATTATATCGGTACGCACCATTTCTGTTGCACTGAATTGACACTATTAAAATTATTCCGTTAACTTTTTTCGGTTTGTATAACATATTAAAGAGATATACATCCGAATGGCAGTCACATCGATACATTCACTTACGCATAACACACACTGGCACTTACGTCTCCATTAACTCTGAGCTATGTATAGACCATTACGTCATGTGCTATATTTAGCTAAAACAAAAATAATTCCTGAGAAATGTTTTTTGATAATTTTGATTGGTATCTAAAGCATTATGGAAAATGGAGCATTTGCTCCTAGTTCAGTTGCCGTACATGTGTCAAAATGCGTCTATATGAGGTAAAGTGTAAATGCATTGCCTCATAAACTATTTTAGATTCATCTACATTAAAAGCATCTGATAAAAAACACAATATTAAATGGAAAGACAAATGCAAAAGTTGACTGTTAGAACACATTATAGGAAATAGAGCACTTGCTCATCAAACAAATTGTTTCATTTCTCAAAATATTATTAAATGTCGTCTACTACAGAGGTGTCAAAAGGCGCGTTGGACAGAAGAGATACTGCACTGGAGCCAATTAGTGGTCAGTTGTTTGATCTTTAAAGTTGAATATTGACATGAGTCGTTTGCTCGGAAGATAGAGAGAGAAAGGCTAGGTTGAAAGTGTACCAGGGACTTGTCGCTTAGTATCAGAGGAGTAAAGAAGTGTGATTGTAGTGTTCGTCAGTTCGTGTATTCGTTTCGTATGATAAACAGTAATGGGCCAAATAGAATAGTGATTAGAATAGAAATTAAAAATAAATAGCACTCGAACTTGTTATAATATTAGATCCCTCATAGTGATGATGTATATGGTTATCTTCGAACCATGCGTCTATGGGGCATATTGTTGAAGGAAACCGATAACGGGTTTCCATAACGTATTCTAAACATTCGGAATACGTTTTTAGCGCTTAATTAATTATAACTCCTTATGTCGTCAAAATTTGATTTGTTATGGTCTACAATTAATGTACTAAATTTATATTAAATATTCAAACATGGGAACGCAATGAGATAAATATAGAAAATACTTATATTTTGAGACGAAACATTGCACAAACGGGGGAGAAGAGAGTGGCAGATCGGGAACTACAGTCAACCCCACATGTTTGAAGCGGAAACTCAAGTTATTTGTGGTATTTTTAGACATGTGGCCGCTTGATGCTAAAAAAGCGTTCTCCATTACTGTCGTTTTGCATAAAGTGACCACCGGTCATTAACAGTCACTATGATATCTGATTTGATGGCCATTTCAGACAGGTTAGACTGTATATTGTTTGTAGTGATGACTTTTTGCGACATACATGTATAAAATTATAAATGGTTCGATTCCGACAAGCATTTAATTGAAACAAGATATATATATAAAAACAAATTTATCTTTAGGCAAATTGGAGAGAATTATATCCCCACGATGGTGAAAAATAAAGCTGCATATCGAAACAAGGTTGTAAATACTAATAACGAACTTTGTTAAGAACCTTGTGAACTTTAATAACATAAAAGGCGGCGTTAGATACGGGACCTCACTTTTTCGCTATAAAAGAAAATCCTATAGTCGTAACGAACAAATCAACTAAACTCAGACTATTTCATTTGACTGATTTTTTTTGTTGCATTCTGTTTCATAAAGAATCGAGTTTGAAAGACATGCTCAGCAAAACTAGTTTAGGACATCACCTAGAAGTCGTGGCGTCTGATTGAATATTTCGAACGACTACCAACGATTTTCGTCGGCCACAATCACAAAATGATCGTGTCTTATCAGAGCGAAAACTTTAACCCGATACGAACAGTGAAGTCTGCTCAAATTACCATCGACTTTAAGTCTGAAGCTCGATCCATTCCATTGAAATTCTGTAAAACAATTAACAGAATTTCAAAAAAGCTTGGATCCAGATCAGACGCCGATTAAATATGCGTCTGATCTGGAACCAAGTTGTTTAAAATAAAAAGAACACAGTCATGAACAGCTCAATAAGGATTGAAGTCACCTGAACAACTGACCCATTTGTTGTTTTATATATTATAGAGCGTGTATGTTCTATCAAAATCATTTAAAGATGTGGTCGTGCCATGGATGGTCGGTCGCAGTTGCGCTTATGGTAAGATTGAGTTTCTACTAATTATCATATCTATTGAGCGATGTCATTGTCACAAAAGTAGTTTCCCGACAGCCATGTACTCAGTGGTTTGGAAATTACAAACAGTGTAGATCCAGACCAGCTGCAAATTATCACTTTCTAGTATAGTAATCATGCGCAGGAGTTTCGTAGTATTCACCTCATAATTCAAGTGATTAACAAATCGTGATATTTGATTGGATGAGATCCGCGTAAGCCATTTGTTGATTTGTAAACTATGGGCCGAACTTAAGTTTGGATTAAGTTTTTGATTAGTTCGATGACTAAGTCAAAAGTTGTGGATTATTTAAGTTTCTGATTAATATTGTTTTCATGAATTAGCATTGACTAAGTCGGAACTAAACATGGCTGCCGTCCGCGTCCTTCCGGCGATTTCCGGCCGATGATCACACGACCGCCGTCCGATTAATAATAACTCGACTCTCCACCCAAACGTTTTCCCGAACTCGGCAGTTACCCGGCCGGCGCCAGGCCAATGCCATTTGTCCAATCTTCAGTGCCACTCATCGGGCGGCGACCGGCTCCGGCGTAAACAGTCCACCCGATGTCTTGAGATCGGTCGCATCGGCCAGTGGCCGGGTGATTTGTGACCCAGGCATAAAGTGCAGTATTACTACAATGCATTGCTTATCATTTAAAATTGTAGGGTCGTGAGTTCGAATCCTCCCATGGTATTTTCATATTTCTAGTTTTTAATATAATTTAAGAAGTATCCGTTATTTGTTTTTGTGCACGTTACTGCGCAGGTATAAGCCGTTCTGATTTTATCAAGACATCACGAGCATAACCCCGATCGCGATTGTGAAACCGAAGTACATTCTGATTTGGATACACATGTGTATCATTTTCTGATGCGAATGATGCGTCCGTATAGTACAGAAATATACTACATTGCAACCATTCTCATTTACAATTGTAGGCTCTTGAGAGCGAATGTCCGGTAAGCACTTGTCCGATGACTCTCTATGCTCCTACGAAACCCTTATGTTTTAGGCATCAGTGCACGGCCAGATTTGTTTTCTCATCACAACGACACTTTTTGATCTTAAAGTGGATAATGCAATTCATACACTGCTACACGTGTACACCCAGGTTATAAGTCGGTTTGAACATATAGCTGTTTTATCATGGTCTACACTATTTTACATTCATAAAAAGCCGCAATATTGCGTCTTCATCTTCTACACACAGTACAGACCCTGAGCAGATGTTGTTATGAAAACTGCTGACCCATTTACACATTGCATCGCAATTATCCGAATAAAAAGGTGTTCGTTGCCTAAACTAAATTGACACATGCATGTTGTTAGTATTTGAAAGTCACTCGTACCGTGTCATCCTTTTTTCATTATGAAAAATAATAATTATGCCCAATGGATATGTATTTTTTATAACCATGTGGCGGAACCCGTCCGCATTATCCCTAAATTGTCTCACTTTTCATATAAAAGTGAACCTGCATCAAAATAGAAATTACAACAATGACCATTTCATACTGAAGTCACCTAGCTACCTCTCCTTAGTATTGGGCTAGCAAACATGACCGTTTTGGTGACTTATCGTTTTTGAATTTTCTAAGAAATATAAAATAGTTAAGTCGAACAAAAACATGTACATTGACCAAAAAAAGACATTTTACATATTTCAGAATAAGATTATAATGAAGGGATTGTATAAACTATGCTTGACATCTAGTCTTAAGAATTTATCTCGGGCATCTAGCACAGAAGGGCAATAACTCAATAAGTGTAAAGTAGCCATTTTGTATGAAAATGAACTTTTTGTCACGGAAGATAAATTTTTTTTATAAACATTTAAAAAAAAACAATGTCATAATAAGATAGACAAAAAATGTTTAATAAAATCACATGACTCTCGCAACAGTTGGAGTTCAAAGTTTTGAATTTGTTAAATAACCTCACTTTGAATACAAATAGAGAGAATTTCATAGTGCTGTAATAAACAATTTGTTCAATTTTAACGGTTTTTCCCGAATGCACCTATCAATAAATAAGGACGATTATCTGTAAAATGTACTGCAGTGAATCACTAATTTTCGAGCTACGCACATTTTATCATACACGGCATATCCTAAAGCAAAATGAATGTAAAGCGATGTAAATTTTCGTTTTTGGTTGGGTGTATCCCAAATGCACTCATACAACGTTACGTCAATTCAATGAGACGACGTATTCTCCAGTGAATTCGTAAAAACGACGGCCATATTGGCTTCTGAAATGTTGATACTCTAATTGTTTAAAAAATCAATTTCTGGATTTTTCATTTTGACCCCTTTGTACTAATTAATTATAAACATATTCATCACGTGACAGGTTTGTTTTTAAGAATACACCCAGATCATTTATATCATATTCAAGCTTCACTCTTTTTTTTTATTTATCTCAAATTATATATTTGTCATCGAGATAAAGGCTTTATAATACAGTGTCAATTTTATTTTTTTTCAGTTTATTTACTTAGATTTGTCCCAAGTTAGAACTCTGACATTACCTTTTGCTAAGATAAGAATATTTCTCGACTAGCTTATCGTTCGTTAATACCGCTAAGCAATGTATTTGACTTAAGTCGAACTTAAGTCAGTGTTTTTTTCTTGCTTAGATTTTTCGAGAATCCAGCCCCTGATCACGCACATAGTTTGAAATCATGCAGTCGTGCGTTACTACTCGTTCACTTTACGGCATTTCAACACAAATAAACTCATAGCCCGAATTAAACGTGTTGGTGTTTTCACTTCAGAGGATGCTGGCTTATGTTCTAACTCAAAGTATAGACAATGAGGATTCGACGTGTGAACTACTCAGTAAGTACCGCTTTTTTAGCTCATCTGAGTCTACTCATGTGAGCTTTTGCGATCGGTCTCCGTCTGGCGTCCGTCACATGTCGTAAGGTGTTCGTCGTATGTCGTACGTTCACATTTCATTTAAACAACATTTACTCTGAAACCTCTTGGAATTTGACGAAACTTGGCTGGGATGTTTCTTGGTTCAGGGCAATTCATAAAATGAAAAACTCTGGTTGCCATGGCAGCCAAACTGAAACACTTTAAAAATCTTCTTTTTCAATAACCGTTGGTTCATTTTCTATTTTTTTTCTTACATAAATGATCATTGGGTTGACCTCTACCAAAGTTGTTAAAATAATTTTGATCTGTTAAAGATACATGGCCGCCAAGGGCGGGGCCAGCTTTCCCTAAAAAAATACATGTAAGCAAGAGGACCATCATGGTCCTCTTGCTTACATGTATTTTTTGTATCAAATTATGAAGTTTATTATGAAGTGAGAGGTCGGCATTCAACTAATCGGAACTTTCGAAAGTTACATGATATGAAAATAAAGAATACACAATAGTCAGATATGGCGAGTTGTATGTGTATAAACATATTGCTTAGATAATATGACCCAACGAAAATAACAAATGCTAAATCTAAATTGAAACTGAATGCACTGAAAATTGCTAATTGACTGTTCAAACTGAAAAATCTAATTTAAGGCCCGGATGTAAGACAAATCAATAGCATGCTGAATGATAGGAAACTACATAGTCGGGAACCTGAACTCAAGATATCAGTAAAAACTAGTCTCGGAGACCAAACTGTTCAGTTCCCTGTCTTGTTGGTTGGCTTTGAAAGCAGTCTAAATTCAGAGCATATATGATGTCGACACCATTGTTTATCACGATAAGATCGGATTAATGTTGTGAAGGCTACCTTGGTTGCAGAATTTATGTTTCACATCATACATGAAATCGGTACACTGTATTGCAACCAAGCAACCCAAGCTTTGGTAAATACTTCAATATTGGTCAGTGGTTTACTAAATGGAAATTGATATATTTTCAAAATGTGGTATGTATGCTAGTTCGACTCATTTTAATGTTTACTGTTATGATAGTAGGGTAGAGTCATTTGACGTAGCATTGTTATTATTATTAAATAATTTTTATTGTTTAATATGTGTGTTCATTAAGATCTACGTCTGTTATTATCGGACCAAAACAACATGTCACTTATTAATTTCCGATATCTTGTTCGGTCCTACTCGTTTGCCTTTCGTATTTTTCCATACAGTTGAGAGGGAGTCGTATACTATTACCGGTTTATCTATTCCATTGATTGGCGAAATATTGCTAGGCCTCAGGTACATGTACTTCTATGATGAATCAGTTTGCTATACTATCGTACGCAAGAAGTAATTTTGTAAGGTTTATTTTATATATTGGAAATGAAACAGAAGGGTATAAACGTTTGGACTCTAATAAAACGCTGTTAAATTATTATTCATCACCGATTCGCACTTGAAATGCAGAACATTACCCCAAAACGCGGAGTGTCGCACATTCACAATTTTACATAATTTTTCCACATCAGATTAACCATTTAGAAAATAACAAGTCAGTGTAGTAAATGTTAAGTGATTTCTGGTGAGACATAGGAAAACGTTGTTTGTAGCCCCAAAATAAACGTGTACAGTCCATTTAGGGCACTAACTTGTTGTATCCTTATTTATCCTGCCATCCTCAAAGTCTTATTTCGTTGGTAGATTTTATCCTCAATTAATAGTTTCCCTCTCAGTTTGGTCGATTTGAATTTAGAGAGACGATATCAATCAAGAAAACAAAATAAAATAGTCAAATTAAGAAAAAAGACAAAACGTTTTTAAGCGGCGAAACTAAAACCACAACGCGACATTTAAAACAATTGTTCGAATGTCTTGAACGTTATATGTAAACACCGGTTGTAAATAGTGCAGTAAAACAATTCGCCGTCAACGGCGCCTCTCTATCGTGATCGGTAAATGCGGTCTGGTGTGGTCTAAGACATAGAAAGTAAAAAAGCATCGGCTTATTTTACAGGTAGCAAGAAGTTCATGGGAACGTAGATCCGATCCTTCTGATATAGAAGTGTCACACGATGCATTGAATGAGATGGCAAAGTTTGCATACCCCTATTTTCAGGTCACTAAAGAAACGGTGCCATGATACAACTTCATTTAAAGTTGAACGTCAATGCAAACGCATCACGTTTTTAAATAGGTATTTGTTGAGTTGTATATGCTTCGATCACATGCTCAAATCGGCCAAGTAAAATGATTGGCTTCTTTCCCTGTAATAGACTAGCAATTTACAATTATAATAATTTTCAGTTACGAAGGATGCATACGAAAAAAGTAAACTAAAAAAAATGTCAGGACAATACAGACTCTACAGTTAGTCCTCATCCATACAATATATTTTCCGTAGTAGTCAATTGCCATATAAAATTGAAACCTTACATCACATAACTAAACATGAAGAATAAGGTACAACAGAATCACACACATGATATTTCCAAATGACAGCCCACTCATTGAGCGCTAAAACTCAATAAACGCTAAGCTAAGAAAAGTTGGAGCAACATTCTACATTCGACATTCAGATATTGTAATTGTTTTGTATGTCGAGCAAGCACGACATTTTAAATTCGACATTTAGAAAAAAAAAGTTGAAGAACGTGTTATGCTAAGTAAATACTCTGGAACTTCCGTCATTGCCTTTGAAATTTACATAATTAACCTTAGCCTGCTGTAATAATCATTGCAAATAATCTGAATCTAAATTCGGTGTCGTATCAGGTTCATCGCTGGTTGAAACTCAGGATATAATGACAACCTTTGAAAAATATCGAACAAGAATAGAACAGACGTCAAATATATCAGATAGTTAAACAAATTACCTGACATGCTATTTTAGACTTATACAAAATGACATAAGATGTCATTTTTGAATTGTTTGTAAACATTGTGGAAAAAGAGCATTTGCTCGGTAGGAGCAACAGCTCAATTTCCCACAAGAGTCTCAATTGTCATCAGACATAGATGCGCCAAAAGACGTTTCAATTGAGAAAATGATTAAAGAATATTGTACATTGGACTTTGTTTTTCAGCGAACACAGGCCGTGAGTTTTATATTGGCATACCTTTTCTCCAAGATAGGAGTAGGAGTCTTAACTCATCGTACTTCATATACATTGCTGCGGAACACGATGGACAAGTGACGCTCTACTTGAAGTTGTTAAATGAAAGCAGGCAATACCACGTATATTCTGCTGGCATAAGCATCCTCGTGCCAGATAGTTATTTGCTGCCGAAACTCAATACAACACAACAAAACGGCATTTATTTAAAATCCGATGTAGATGTTTCGGTTTCCGTACTCGCGAAACCACGACCGAATCAATCTCAAGGAATGGATGGATATATCGCTCTTCCACTATCGTTACTTTCAACAAAACACATAGTAGCGTCATATAAACCTTACGATCCTAGCTATTCGGTGGAGATTTTGGTAATAGCAACCGCAAACAACACTTCAGTTTCAATCAAGGTTCCAAACACACACACATCCTCTGAAATGAATATTACAATGAACAGATTAGACACATACATACTAAGTGAACACCATGATCTCAGTGGAGCCACGGTTACAAGTGACAAACCTGTTGCGGTTATATCAGCAATAGGCGTAGCACATGTAGGTAAAGGACTCAGCCACACTGGCGGAGAATCCTCATTTGAATGGATAGTATCAACAGAATTTAGTGCATTAAGTTATATTGTTCCTCGTTTGCCTGGAAGACCGGACTATGTGCTAAAGTTATTCCCTGTTGAAAACAATACACACGTGATTTTTCGCAATGCGTCCGATGAGCATACTATTCAGCTATTCACAAATATACCTTATGAATTTTTATTTGAAACGTGTCTTTTTATTCAAGCTGACAAACCACTGCTCGTCTATCAATACGGAAGAAGCCATCATTATTATCGATACGGGTCTTTCTTAAGAAACATACTAGCCATGGAAAGCTATGTCGACAATGTGGGTTTTGTTATTCAGTCAAATGTTCCGGAGGCTACTGATGTGTTACAGATTGTGATGCCTCGTAATGCGTCTCTGTTTCTGGATAGCATTCCACTTACATCATACAAGACCATCATCAACGACCAGGTCTATGTACATGGGTCGTACTATGACGTTTTAAGTATCGAGCTTCTAAAATCGTCATTTTCACAAAACCAAACCGACTACCATCATCTCTATAGTAACGGTACAACTGACCTATTTGGCGCAATGGTTTTCGGATTCATCAACAACAAACAGTCAGCATACGGATACCCACTAGAGCAAGCAAGAAAAGGTATGAATGTCCGGTGTTTTTTATATCAAGGACATAATTAAGTCAGCGTGAATACGAAAATCAAAATGTTAGTTTTACGTATGAATAAATAAATAATAAAATATTGTTTTATAAATAAACTAAGGTACTATGAAATCTGATATATAAACAATGATAGATAAGGTTCATTATATACAAACTAAATAAGAAACCCTGTATTACAATCAACATACAGATATTGTAAGTAGTGTAAATCATATTCAAGGTTTATCGTGCTTGCAGATTATCAGAATCTATATCATAATGTCCATATGTTACTCCAAAATACCAGATCTTCGTCCAAAGCTATATATGCCACCTATTACTTATATTATAACATTGATTTACATAGAAATATATTTTTTATCTCACACAAAAAATGCCATTTTGACAAGACGATTTTTAACCCGTTTCCCCACAGAGGCAACTTTTTTCTCTTGTATTTGTCTATGTATTCATCCTCCTCAGTAGACTTTGTAATTGGTAGATAAGTCTTATAGTAGAAAGTAGAGGAAGTTGTTAATTTGTTGAGGAAAACACTAACAACGTGTATGCATATATGATTAATTGTGATGTATAAGAAAATAAGACAAGTTAAAGTCAATGTTTGATTTTGTTTGAGTTGATACATGGATTTCGAACATGGTGTTCCCTTGCCGCGGTTATAAAACTGTGACTGTCAATACAAACAAACATGTCAGTGCCAGACACACTGTGTTCTACAGATTGTTGTATGAATATCGGTCTATTTTTTACCTAATGGCTAATCGTCAGCTCCACCCACACCGATTCAACCCAAACCAATACCTAGACCTAATTTTATACAATAAACTTTGTATAATATACTTTCATATTCCCATCTCATCAGACTGAAAACCAAATAAAGTTAATAATGAATAATCGAAAGTTATTCAGTGACATTATACTTCATGTTATATAGCCCGCAGCCATTCAGTGTGATTGAATATATCGTTATGTCGTATTTGAAGGTTAAAATCCGCACAAAAAGCTATTACAATCATGCTACAAATACGCAATAGTATGCGAAGATGCGGTTATAGTGTTTGCGGGAAAACTACACCCATGACATATAACTAATAAAACAATTAATACTTTGAGACGATGTCTTAAATTGAATCAACTGCGTCACGTCATCTTCGTTTAAGCTCTGCATAATATTGACCTTCGAACGGAAGTTAGTTTTTGCGTACATCGATTTAAAATGAAAAATGCATTTACTGTGGATCAGAAGTGTAGCCTCGAGTTCTCCCTATTCTCCGTTTGTGTTTTTTTTATCAAAGAAAGGCATTGTTAATATTGTTTTCAAACTTATTCCGAAAAAGAAGTTTCGATTTGTTCGAGTCTACCCAGATCGAAAAAATTCATGCCTCGAATTTTGTCAATGAAATCGTAATAAAACAGCAATTGGAGGTTACGGATCAGTCAAACACTTACTGGGGGTCAAAGATATGTGTTTATATTTAGTTTTGTGACCGTAATACATTGTAC
>JAULCE010098652.1:0-12620 GCA_032359355.1 Macoma nasuta | reverse complement strand
CATTTTTAAAGCTAACATTGTCAAGTTATATGTTTGTTTTTTGTTGAATTGATGGCTATTAGGCATCTTATACCTTACACGAGTTGTTTTATTGCAAGTTTTACAAGCAATTGTGACAATTTCAAGGGCCATAATTCACTCATGCATGAGCGGAGATGGCTGGTTTATAAAAAGGATCCGAGCTCAAAAGCATATCTAACTACTGTATAAGTTTGGTGAAGATCAATAAAGGAAAATGGAAACCTTATCGCGTAAACAAGCTGTATTATAGCAATTTTGATTAACTCAAGAATCATAATCCAGTCATGCATGAGCGGATCTGGCTGGTTTTTGAAAGGAACCGAGCTCTAATGAATATCTAACTACTGTATAAGTATGGAGACTTTATAGTGTATATCAATATATAAGTAATAAACTTTAAATAATTTAAGAAAGACCACGTTTGCTTTGCAACAAAAGGTGAGTCACCCATTATAGCAAGAAAGTAATATAAAATTATCTGTCTTTGTCTGTTGGGGTCGTATTAGTCACCATCTTGACCAATGAAATTCACGTTTGTGAACGTCACCAAACATGACACCGTCCATTTCCCTTACATATATCACAAGGAATTATCTGTTACACATGTTCATCATTCAAATCGTATAATAAGTGAAATTGACTTGAAGTAAGGAAGAGGAAAAAACACATATTTGTGGTGAAATATTCGTCTGACCATAAATTGACTTGGACCTTAACTGTGCTCATGTTTATCTTATGGTGATGTTTTATTCAACCAATATTAGTTCAGTGTTTAAAAGTTGCAATATGTATCAAAACGTATGAAGTGTAACAATATTTCATAATACACTGTCGTCCATCATTGAAGACATATTTGGCTTTAAAAACTGGGTCTGTGAAGGTGATTATCCAATTTCTATACAAATATCACAAAGAACTATAGGTCATCAATTTTCTCAATTAAAACTGCACAATAATCACAAAACGACTTTATATAGGAAAAGAGTTTGCACTGATAATATTCATCTGACCTCTTAATGACCTTGATAGACCTAACCCGTGACCATATATTTTGTTAATTTGAAGTTTTGTGCAACTACAATTGTCTCAATGAACAAATGTGGAAGCATGCGTGAAAAAATGAATCATATAGCTATATGTCTTTATTTCACGAAGAAAAACTGAATCTTGAAACCATCTTGGAAGCCATTTTTGATTCTGAAATCCATGTTTGTGGAAGTCATTTAATTATCCCATGCCTTCAATATCTTACTTATCATCTATAACCATCTGTTTCCATTGAAATTGCATGAAAGGTCCAAACTAACTTAGAAAAGGGAAAAAATGAAACATTTTGCTGTAAGTTTCCATCTTAACTAGAAGTGACATTGATCTTGACCTTAATTGTGTCCTTATTTGATCTTAATTTGATGATGTATGCAATAAAAATCATTTCAATGAAATATTTTTACTAGTGTGCATGACAAGTTGCATACTGTAGCATGTATAGTACATGAAAAAAACACTAAAGTTGGCAGCCATTTTGGACGCCATCTGGGATTCTAACGTCCGCACCAAGATATGCTTAATTAGCACGGTATATTCATATATAAGTAACTCTGACAAACATTTTGGTATATAATATTGGTTGTTCTACTTTCACTATCATCCTAACCCCCAAATCCTCTGATTGTTACTCCACTATAATTACTAAACATGATGATACGACATCATAGACGCCATGTTTAATTTATTCATATCATGAAACGATATAGCGATTTAAAAGGCAAAGAGGTTAGGAGTAATCCTTACAATTACTTTCGAGGTATAAACAGTCATTTGCCGATGTATATTTTTGAAAATATAAATGTAGTTAGTAGGTCAAGTGTCCTATTTGATACCAAATTTGGCTCATGACCTTGATTTTGACCTTGACCTTTATAACTTAAAATAGATGTTTACATATATATGAAAGGCCAAAGGCATGGTGATCAAGACTTAGACTGTTTCAAAGACTAATACTGAAATTCGATATAAATAGAGCTAAACATATTATCAGGAGCAATGTCTTTAAAATTGGCAGCCATCTAGGAAGCCATATTGAATATCATGTGTTTGCAAGAGCCTTCAGATGGCCTTCATAACTTTTCATTAAGTTTGAACATTTCTCTACAAAAACAAAATCATTTTGAGGGCTATATTGAGGTGCAACCAAAATCCTATTTTGAAGGCCTTTCCCAATTTGGGTCCCCTACATTACTGATTGTGTTTGGCAGAGTTTCCAATATGGCTGCCTTTATTGATCCTCTATTGAATGTATCGGGTGAAATCTTGATGACAATGTACTGCTTACTGCCTACCGTTTACGATATGGGAATTTCAATAAATAGCATGTTGCGTTGTAACAAAAATCCGGATCGTACGGAGACGGATCCCCTTTACATTCGTTGGAGGAAAAGATTACCCGAATTCGTCGAGTGTCGCCGGTATTTGACTGCCGATGACTACATTCAAGAAGCTGTTTATGGTACGGTTAAATAATGTCATAATCTAAATCATACGTTTTGTCTAACCGAAAAAGGACCGGAGTGTGTTTACACATGAATACGATTAGTCCAACTAATTATAATTAGACTCCAGTGAAAATGGGGCTACTTTCGGTTTAGACAATTTCATACGAGGATACAAGGGAAAGCATCCATACACACCTTATCTTGATATCATGGGCGTCTCATTAATGAGACTAGAAAACTATGTAAACTTGTATCAAATAATTGGTCTCAATTAGCTTTTCGCTACTTTCGGTTGTGATACAGTGAAGTAAGTTCGAACTTGGCAAAGGACTGTATGTTATTCACATTAATAAAGTTTAACACTGAAATGAAACACCACAACTTATAGCCATTTTTGTATTGGAAAGTGTGTACACAATATACTAATCCCCTCACCACCCTTCCAAAACAAGGTGGAATATACCACCTGAGCCTTTAAGGTTCACGTTGCCTTAGCAAAGAGAAATATATGATCCCTCACACATATTTATTAATTTCAAAGCATTTAGGAGAAAATATGTAAAAACAGTCGCTAGTCAATGATGAAATGGTATTTCACAAACAGTTGCTTACCGAAATCCACCTATATCAACCTACCAACTATTGTCGTCGCTTGCACATAAAAGCCATATCACGCTTGCTAGCTAATGTTTTATTAGTCTGATATAAGCTCTGCCTCTACAATAGAGTATCGAGATTTGCAACCAAATACGAACATTTATAGGCAAGCCACATGTTTCATATAAAACAACAACTTCTTAGCACAACACAACTACATTTATGGCAAAAAGTTGTCTTGCCTAATTGGATAATTAAGCTCTGCTACATTAATTGAGTTGGGTTTTACGGCACCACAATACTGTATAGGTGTAACGACACCATATCAGGAAAACAGTTGCCGGATCCAAATTGCATCGAGATCGAGATCGAGATCGAAATATAAGGTGTGGATGCATGTAGAAATCCGAGATTCATGCTTAAGCCCGAGCCGTTTCTTAGGATCAGCAATGGCTACTAAGCAGTTGTCCAATGAATTGTGCCACTCAAACATGCTCTAGAACCACATAAAATAGTTGTGCAAGTTAGCAGCGGTCCTAATTGACAAAAATATGTTTTCTTTAATGTATTGTACTTAGGTGCATCCAAAATAGCTATTTGCTGTTGATGTTTAGATTTTACAGCAAAATGGGCACTGCCTTCATATCATTCTTGACACAGTGCATATATATCAGTGATACACGTAACACGTGGTTCACGTGTTGAGAATATTTCAAAATTAACATACAGTCAAATACCGTTACTTCGATCTCGCTTATCTCGAACTTTCCTTTAGCTCGAACTGAAACAAAAGTCCCGGAGATACAAACTAGAATTCAAATTGCAAGTAGTATGGCATCAGATCCGAGTTTCTCGGCGTCTGATCTAGAGCCATGTTGCTTGTAAGTTTGACTACTATGCTTTAATAAAGACTCGTTATGAGGTATATAACATGATTAACAACATATTCTCATAATGTACTGGTCTTGAAAGTTCGTTTAGCTCAACTTCGGTTAAGTCAAATTAATTTCGAGGGCCCCAATGAGTTCGAGCTATTGAGGTTCGACTGTATATGATTTTCAATAGAAGGACCCCAATATACCTCATCTTGTCGTTTTATAGATACAGTGTAAAACCTTTATGCCTGGCATTAAAATATCACATCATTTTTTATGTCAAATGCTTTTTTCGGCGGAAGCTGTATGATATCTATATTGACCTACATTTTCTACTAATGAGACAGGACCAGACACAGATTTATGAAGTTAAATTTCTTAAAAACGGTGGTTGCATTTGCTAATGGCCCTAACTGGGTTACAAACCGATAAACAAGAGAACTAGACATGAAAGCTGTATAAATCAGAGACTTTCCATTTACCAGTCCATAGAAATAATTATCACAGTAGAATAAAGGCAATAACATGCAACAAGAGGACCATGATGGTCCTTTATCGCCCACCTGATTAAAAGGGTTACAAAAGAACTATTGCAAACAATCTTTATGTTAAAGATGTATAAGGAAAACTGGCCACGCCCCTGGCGGCCATGTTTTTTTTGACATATCATCATTCTTTGAACAACTATGGTAGAAGTCAACCTACGGATCATTTCTGTGTAATTATTTTTAAATTGGACCAGTAGCTTTGGAGAAGATTTTCAAAGTTTTCTATATAGCCATATAAGGAAAATTTGCCCGCCCCAGGCCACCATGTTTTTTGACATATCATCATGATTGAACAACTTCGGTAGAGTTCCACCCAATGATCATTTTTGTGAAATTAATTTGAAATCGGGCCAGTGTTGGAGAAGATTTCCGAAGTTTTCTATATAGCCATATGGGGAAAGCTTGCCCCGCCCCTAGCAGCCATGATTTTTGACATATCATCATAATTTAAAAATCTTGGTAGAGGGTCACCTAAACACTATTTCGGTCAAATATCATTCAAATCAGGCCAATAGTTTTTGTATCAAGAAGATTTTCAAAGTTTTCTATATAGCCATAAGGAAATTGGCCGTCCCCTTGTGGCCATGTTTTTTTTTAGATATCATCATGATATGAACACTCTTTGTAGAGGGTCACCTAAACACTATTTCTAACAAATATTATTCACATTGGACCACTGCTTAATAACCATTGCATGATCGTATGAAGCGGCCCGGGCTTTAGCATGAATCTAGAGTTTCTACATTGATCCACACTCTATATTTCGTTCTCGATTTCGATGCAATGTGGATCCGGCAACTATTTTCCTGATATGGTGTCGTTAGACCTATACAGTATTGTGGTGCCGTAAAACCCAACTCAATTAATGTAGCAGTACTTAATGAGCTAATTAGGCAAGACAACTCTTTTGCCATACACTGATCCAATGTTCTAACCCGCAATCTAAGGGCTATGGTTAAGGTTAGATGCAGTTTGACTTGTTCTCAATACCTAACGGGATATGTCGTGCGGGATTTGTTAATTCAACAATATATTAGGATATTGTAGCAATACATTTGTTAAAAAATAATATCCGGAACATTTATCAGCGTCGGTAGGGGCTGGGTGAACGTACCGTAACGCGACGTCCGACGTTTTAAACATAACCATGAAAACTAGCGTTTCTTTCCAAAATTTAATGCAAATTTCTATAGTTACAAATTATGTACAGGTTTGGGGACATTAAGTTGATACGTGATCAGTAAAATCGCATCTGTAGTACTGGCTGCCGCCTTGAAGCATCCCTACAACACGTGCACGTTTGGCCGTCGTCATCCGCGCCATATTTTCTCACTATGGCCGTATTCGACTGGCGGTTTTCGTTGCGAATGTTTGGTTCGTTGTGATTTTCCTATTCGACTGAAACTCGACTTTTTTCCGTTGACAACGTGTTGTCGAACAAAAAATAATCAGTGTTGACTTTTCGTTATCCCCGCCCCCTTTTTGTTGACGTGAAAACTGCCAGTCGAATACGGCCTATGTGAGTGCTTTTTGTTGGTCTATGATTGCTCATGTATGTATAAAACAAGAACCAGTTTTGACACGACGTGGTGTGTGGTTCACGAGAGAAACCGGGTATTATTTATTTAAAGTTACGCTTCAGTGATTTTAATTGCAAGTTCGATGTTTTTACTTCAGACGTGAAAATACAATTTATAGAGGGATATTACGAAAATGTGTTTAAATTAGGTAAATTATTTCTTGATTAATTCAATATTTAAAAGTGGCGGGTTAGAACATTGGACGAGTGTAATTGTGTTATACTAATATGAAACATGTGGCTTGCCTATAAATGTTAGTTAGAGCTGTATTTGGTTGGAATTCTCGATATTCTATTGAAGAGGCAGAACTTATATCAGACGATTAAAACATTAGCTCGCAAGCGTGATATCGTTTTATGTGCAAGCGACGACAAAAGTGGGTAGGAAAAACTTTAAGTTACCATCGAAAAACCGATGCAAAGAGACTACGACGATGGCTTGATACATCGAATAGGTCAGTGCAATAGACGGAAAAAAGTATTTGTTTCTGCTACGGAACACTTTTAGACTAAAACTTCCTACGGCTTACCAGATAAACGTATCCATCTGCGAATCTGACCCGTTATTCTCTATATTAGCATTAGCGTCTACGTAGATATCCTTTGGAAAACTGTATCGTAAAACCCCGTAATTATAGCGACCTTTGCAAATAGCTTTGAGCTTGTTCAGACGCCGAGTTATTCGGCGTCTGATCAAGTTTCAAGCTGTTTGACACTCAGATTGTAATTATTTATATATATGCAGACGACAAAAAGTACAGACAAAAATATTGCAGACGACAAGTGTCGGCCTTTAAAAGGATATAGCCAATATAGCTTGATGAGACATCTCGTGGATATAAAGTGTTGTTTTATTTGACTAATTTGTTTTCCATGCAAACATTCACATCGCCTCAGTTTTTTCTGCAAATGTTTCCCTTTTTTATTTAAATTGGATCCTCTAATTACACACGTGAATTTAAAATGTCGAAATTGACTGGAATATTTTTCATAAGATTGAGTTATCCGAAGCTTGAATTTCATTTCGAACTTTGGGAATTTCGAGCTTATGAAAATAGAACCCCGTCCAAATGAGGGTCGACTGGAATATCAAAAGCATCGTAAAATATACATTTATAGATGCAATGAAGGATACAAAAGGAAGCTAAGCTTTAAAGTTCTTCTTTTGAAAAGTAAAGGGAAATATATCTTCATTGAGAATCACTACAGGCCATTTTCGCAGACGACTCATTCTCAAAGTGGTAAGGGGTCGGGTTTTTAATTGAGGCCATTTTCTGTCAACTTTGGGCAAGTTTAAGTCCATGAAAGAGAGAGGGAAATGGACACAGGAACCCTCCTCTGTTTTGAAAGTTGACATGCCAAGAACATACACTACGGTTTAAAGTTGGCCGGTTCTTTCTTTACACTTGTTGCAGTGGCTTAAGGTTCGGAAGCAATCAACAGCACTCATTTTTATTCCCCCACCACTTAAAGCGGGCGGGGGGTGTAGATTTGTTGTTGACCGTACGTCCGCCCATACGTCCGATAGAAAAGCTTGTGGCTCGCATAACTCTAAAAGCGTTTGTACTACAGACTTGAAACTTCATATTATTCAGGTTGTGAACTTGTGCACCTGAGTATTTTCATCCGCCCACAACTAATATTTACGGAGTTATGGGCCTATATTTTGTAAAAATATGGCATTTTTGACAAAGTGGAAGTGGGGGCATCTGTGTCAGATGGACACATTTTCGAGTGCTTTTCTAAAAACCTCAGACGCAATGTTATCGTTTCCCTTAGTTACAAAGTCAGGAGTGTGTGAATGAGAAGTCGACATTTATTCTTGTCAAATCTTTAATATGGCATTATTATGAAAATATATATCACAGATACAACAAATGAAATATGTAGCATTTACATCGACTATACTAAATAGGGTCTGTATTTATAAAGCTCCCTCGGAAAATCTAAAATTTGAGTGAAAATTTCAAATATTTACTTTCAATACTTCAATGAAACTTTGCATGCTTTTGAAAAACGCAGTTTTTCAGAAGCATGTAAAGTTTCATTGAAGTATAATTGAACATAAATTGGAAATATGCATTTGAAATTTTCACTTAAGTTTGAGATTTTCCTTGGGAGCTTTTTGAATACGAAACCAGGCATTCAATCAAACTATATCTTCCAAAACACTATACTAAATCTTGTCATTATATATACATACATACTTTTTCAAAATATATATCTACTTTTGTATACTTGTTTTTATATGGCACACATATACATGTACATACTTACAAAAAATATGCTGATTTCTCTGATTATGAAAACTTCGCACTCATGAATTATGCCGCTTAATAGTCAATGTTTGATGCAACAATGTACGCTCCCTTTGCAGCTTTCAAAATAATATATTCCGTTCTACTCAGAAATGGTAGAATGGCTATATCGCTAACCGAGGCTTTGTAGAGTAGCAACAACGGTTTTAGTTACGGGAAATGTCATTGCATTGAAAATGTATTTGAACTAAAACAATATGTCAAACATTGGTACAACTATTACTTAATACATACAATTTGAAATGTTTTCTTTCTAGTCGCGAACTTCTATGTCAGACATTGCTATTATTATAATAGGCGTTTTCCACTGACCTTTAGAATATATTAGTGTTAAAATGTATTAATAGGTGGACAGAGAATACAAATGGAAAATTAGTGTATATAGTCTAATATGACAAATCCACATATACTTTTTTAAAGACATGATTAGAAATGCTTAACTGACAAGTATAAATTGTTCACACTATCACCACATCTTGTAACCATTAAGTTCTGAATTAATTATACAAACTCAGTTGTATCAAAACAAAGTGCACTGTTAAATTTCCATAATTGTATATTTAACCCTTTAACTCTTAGCATACTAGCGGCAGATTTTCCGCGCAGTGATAACCTATGCAAACAGCTTGGATCCAGATCAAGCCCAACGAAACATCGGGCTTGATCTGAGATCCAACATATTTGACAATTTGATTCTATTTCTGCAAAATGGGAAAGAAAATAGCATGTATTATAAATCATTTGAGATAACAATTTATCAAACTCAAATTACCCAGCATGCCACGGCTTAATGCTCCATATACTCATATCAGCCTTATCCAAAAGCAAATAATCTGGTGAACAAAAGGAATATCGAGGACAAATCTCACCGTTTAATTGTCATGAAAACATTGTAGGAAATTGAGCATTTGCTCAATACGAAGAATAGTTCCGATTCCCCAATGTTTTTAATAAGCTTCTGTTACAAAATGGCTCAAATTGGCGCTTCTATGAAGTAATGGGTTACATTAAACTGTCGTAAGGAATGTCGATAAAACTATCACACAAACTTCTACGCATTGTGCCAAAGTACAAATCTTATACAGTCAAACTTCGTTGGCTCGAAGTTGCAGGGACTATTTTTATAAGCCTTAATTACCGGAAGTTCGAATTTCATTCGAGCTTCCGGTAATTGAGACTTATAATAACAGTCCCTGCAACAGATATATATGCTTACAAAACAAAAGTCTTTATGTTTTGGTCCATAAATAATGTGTTCGACAAGCATAAATTCGAGCCAGCCGAGCTCGACCTATTGAAGTTCGACTGTATAGCATAAGGCATATGAGTGTTTTCTGTTATACTGATATAGATATTCTGCCATGCCAGATCCCCTGGGGTAAATGAGATGAAACACTTGATCTATCAGTGGGCATAAAATCCAAACCACTATTGACCTCGTCGAATGTTGGTGCAGATAAACAGGCAGAGGTATCAAAGAAAAGACAAAAGGGGCATACAAATGTAGGTTATATTGACGACAGTTTATTGCAGGGTGCTACAAAGTATCAGTGCAGAGATAACATCTCGGACACGATACATCTGGCAGATAATTTGGGATTTACAGTACATCCAAAGAAATCTGTAATTGAGCCAACTAAGCAAATAGTGTTTGTTTGATTCATTATTTGCTCATTAACAATAACAGTCAGGTTAACACCTAATAAGATCAAAGACATAATTAATCTTTCAGAACAGTTAATGAGGAATTAATTAGTCTCGATTAGAGTGTTTGCAACTTTCATAGGGAAATGTATTACTAGTGAACCTGGGGTGCGGTTTGCTCCTTTGTAATACATCCTTTGAAATCGAAAGAGACTTTAACTTTAAAATTCAAAAGGGCAATTTTGATGCCAAAATGCAGATCTCTAAACAATCATAAGATTGTTTTCAATGGTGGATAGACAATTCATCATCGGCTTTGAAGCCCATTACTTTAAAGAAGCCAAGTAAAAGAATCGAATCTGATAGTTCAGGATTTGGCTGGGGTGGCTTTGATATTACGAATGACATTAAATGTAGTGGGCAGTGGAGTGACACAGAGAGAAAGCAACATATCATTTATTTAGAACTGAATGCAGCTTTTTTAGTGTTGCAACAACTTTGTCAGAAATGACATTATTCAACTTCACATTGACAACACAACTGCTATTAAATATATTTCTAAAATTGGGGGGAAGAAGTCACATTTAAACGATTTAGTCAGCCAAATAAAGTCAGTAGAAAATTGTTAGAAGACATGGAATGGTCTCTAGACCAAATGATTTTCCAGGAAATTGAAGGAAAGTTTGGTAACTTTGATGCTGACCTGTTTGCATTTTCAACAAACAATGAATTGGAAAATATGTATCATTTACTCCAGACGCCAGTGCTTTTGCAATCAATGCCTTCTCTCTATGTTGGAGTGACTATTATTCTTATATATTCTGCCCATTCATTTTACATCAGTACTACAAAAACTTTCTCTTGACAGGGCAGAGGCAGTGATTGTAGCACCATGTTTTCCAACTCAACCTTGGTTTCCAGTGCTGTTAAAAATGGTGTGTCATCAGTCGTTTGTTCAACCGAAAACTTCAAAAGATATGAGAAACAGCAAAGCGACAAATAAACACCCCCTACCAAAAATGAGACTTGGAGTATTTCGAGTCTCAGGAAACAGCTCTGTTTGTCTGGCATATCAGGAGAGGCTGCAGATATCGTCGTGTCAGCTTGGAGACAAACAACACTAAAACAGTACAGGACCTATCTCCAGAAGTGGCATTCATTTTGCAATCAGAAACAGATTAATCAATTTCAACCATCTGTAAACCAAGTTTCCGATTTTTTGTGTCCCTTAAATGAAAGTACTTTGAGTTACAGTACAATCAACACAGCAAAATCAGCAATATCTAGCCAAGCAGCTTTGTTAGGAAATACAAATATTGGTAATAGTTTGCTAGTTAGAAACTCATGAAAGGTATTTTAAACAAAAAGCCTGCACTACCCAAATATAATAGTACAATGGATGTAGCAATTGTGCTTAAATACCTTAAAAAATTACCCAAAATAAGGAATTTTCATTGTTGCAACTATCCAGAAAACTGGTAATTCTTTTAGCCTTAACTACAGAGCAACGACTTCAAACAATTCATTGTTTAGATATTAGGAATATTCAATGCACAGAAACAGCTTTAAAAATTCGAATTGGTGTTCTTTTGAAGCAATCAAAACCTAGCAAACATTTGCCAGAAATTTACATTGCTGCATTTTGTGCTGACAGTCAGTTATGTGTAGTGAGTGCTTATATAGCTTATATTGAGCGCACTAGTGTATTAAGAACAGGGAAAGGGCTGTTCATTAGCACACAGAAGCCATATGGACAGGTATCAAATAAGTTAATAAGTTGAAAAATAAGTTGAAGTTCAATTATAATTCTGCCAATGCCAGACCCTGGGGTTTATGCCCGACCTCAACGGTCCGGTATTACTTTATTCATGGGCTGCATTCATCTTCCTCTAAAGTCTGACTTTATACCCACTGATAGATCAAGTGTTTTATCTCATAAACTCCGGGTTCTGGCAATGGCAGAATCATAATTGAACTTCAACTTATAGGTAAGTCTCGTTTTATTTTATAATTATACATACTCTACAGTGAACTCGACAGTTCCGGGTCGGTAACGAAATAAACGAAGCGTGTCTCAATGAAAGGAGAGTTGAGAGAAACAAAACTAATTCATTTGTTGAACAAATACTTCCTTCTCACCATGATATAATTTAAAAAAATTATTACTCTGTTAAACTATTTCTTCAGCGAATGCAATTGCAAACTGTACATTTGACAGTTTCGGGTCGAACTCGCAATTTCCGGGACACGTGACTCTACTAACCTATAGACAAAATCACCTTAAAAAGCCGTCCAGAATGCAGGAAACTGCACCATTTTCCGGCCTACGCGGCCCCACACCCTCGCCTATAACTACCTTATGAAAATATGGTACAAATAGTATGAACACCTCACCCTAATATTCCCTGGATCCGTACATGACATTAAGTTCGGGGAATGTCGTTTGCAGTAAATGATTAAATTAAAACGAATCCTACCTGCTTAGGCTAGTGTAAGAAAATCGAAGTTTAAAACAGTTTTGATCAAAATCGGACGCCGAGTAATCC
>JAULCE010098541.1:0-12621 GCA_032359355.1 Macoma nasuta | reverse complement strand
ATTTTCAAAACGGTTTTACCAATACATGGACAATTTTAGAGGGGGCGCGCGCCGGGTCCGCCCCCGCCTGAATCCGCCTATGCGAACAAAATTGTTTATTTGATGTAAGTTATCAGACTATTAACAGGAACGTTATGCTCATTATGCAAGTCCTATGCAGTCGTTGAAATTCGCGGTTTGTGATTGAACACAAACCTTATTCCATAAAAAAAACATAAAAACAATGTACTAGATGACACGCTTTATAAGTATTTAATTTATATGATAAAGGGAACGTTTGCTTTATACAAACAAATACTTCATTATCTTCAATGTATACAAAAGCCAGTTACAGAGGCGTCATAATGCGCTTCTTTGGAGAAAGTGTTTACTATGATTTTAACCCATATCAAATCGCATTACCTTATACGGATCCAAATCTAAGACAAGATTTGAAATATAAATTATTATTTGAAAGTTAGTTTTATATAAAAGGACTTCATTTCACCTTTTGAAACCATTCAGATGCGTATCTTGCGTTGTGCTCTGATGGGTCTAGTTCTTCGTGAAGAAAACATGCAATGACGTAGTATATGCCAGACTAACCGATATTGATATAGTAAGCATTTCAGAAGCATTACACACGAAGTATGCTTAACTGATTTGATTTTGTGCCATTGTAATGACAACAGATAAATAGGGTAGACATGCTCATATACAGTCTACTACTACGCCGCGTAATCCTCCAGGCAGATTTATTCCCCGAATAATAATTATAAAACACGATGCAATCTGCAATACCTGAGGACATGTTTAAGTGTTTTGATATACATTATTGCCTGCAGGATTCTATTTAATTCATTAAGGCCGTCACGCACATATATTCCTTTGATCAGGGTTGATATACTGTGTATTTACAAGGTCACCAGAACAAACGAGTATATTAATATGATTGTTGCCTTTTTCAACACATTATAATAGTTTGGCCACTTTTATTGCATACTTGTTTAATATGATACTCATTTCCGAAATGACTAAAGTAATTTACTCATATTACACATGTACGCAACAAAAGTGGTCAAACTCTTGTGCCTTCCTACAACCAGGAATCGAACTTTGTTCTTCTTCTTCTACAACAACATGGCTGTTATATACTTTCTTGCTTGAGTGACGTTATTTGTTTGAATCATCTCGTAATTATTGTCTGTTCTTCATTGTTCCTTCGTGTCATGACCTAGGCGTAATGTCTGTTTAATTAAAGTTTTTCAGTACTACTGGTTTGTTTTGCAATTTAAATTTGACAGATAATGCATCATATTCTATTGGGATATTAAACTTGAATCAATGTTACTCACGTGGCGTCGAAATATACCCCGACAGGCTCTTACAATTGTTTAGATGAACATTGTATATTACTTATAAAATACGTTTTGTTCAAGACAAGAAAACGCGCGGCATTATATGACCAACTAGAAGAACCAAAGCACTTACACAAAAAACGTAAACAACAAATGGTAATATTTGAGAAAGTACATGCGTGTATTTGGTATTATTTTCCCATAACAAATAAACATGTGAAGAAGGTTGAAAAAGGGTCCGTACGATATTGAAAACTGGATTGACTCAGATCTGCTGCTGCGTCTTCGGAAAAAGTTCCGCGTTGTTTCGAATGTGTTGTGAATCGATGTTATTTGACTACAAACTCTGCAAATATGTAAGGGTTTGTTTTTGTTTTAAACGCGATGTCAGATCAGGATCTTCACTATTTAGATACTTTTTTTGGTGTCTATTTGGCAGATGTAGATGTATTTATTACATTGTGAGAAATGCAGCCTGTACTTACCAGGGGCATTATTTCGATTTTCTATATTGTTTTAAAAGCCATTAAGTCTGGGTATGACATATTTATTGGTAGCTCAGTCTTATTCCTTTACTCAACAAGCTGTTTTAGATTTACCATCACAACAATAGTTCTGTTGATGAAAATCTAGGCAAAAAAAAATGCCATTTCTTAAGTGTATTGAAATACTTGTAGGAAAAGGATCATTTGCAATCGGTCAATTTACTACCACATTTCCGTAGCAATACGTTACAGGGGAACGTGCATGTGATTATATGGAGGTTACGGTTACACATGTAGGGTTATCCCCTAAAAACAAAAATCTGAACAATCTTATAGCAAGTAAATATTTGCCTTCGATATGTTTATAATAAATAAACGACTTTTTTTCTTTAACTTATATGATGATTCACTTCAAGTTAATTTTTGACCTAGCTATTCAATGAAATACTACGTTAATGTATTTGTGTCATAGACCATATATCTTTTAACACTTTAGCTTCTAATATCGCCAAATGGCGCATTGAAAAAAACGCAGTCCAAAAATAGCCCACACAATTCCTAAGCGGGGACTGATCAGTAACTTCACCCTTTTTCATACAAATACATATAACTATGGAACCACCAGAAAGTGCAAATTTATGAATGCAATAGCATCTTTTTATTTTCGTATCTTATTATTATATTTTGCAGCGAAAGAGTTTAATTAATTTCTAATTCTTGGGATGTATAACAAAATCATAAATCATAAATAATGCATTTTGTTCTGTTATCAGTGTTCTTCATTTCAAATAAACATTATACAATCCATGGTCGTTTCATAGTTATTCATAGTAATTCATTTCGGAAAGAAGAATATCATTATTTATCGAAATGAAAAGCTATAATAATCTCAGGGATAACAAAGAATCAATATCTTTTCAAAGTGAAATGTGATATCCTTTTTGCAAAATACATTTAACATGTTCACTGCCTTACCCCGAGTGTAGTTATATATGCAAACAGCTTGGATCTAAATGAGACGCCGAGTAATTCGGCGTCTCATTTGGATCCAATCTGTTTGACACTCGGCCAATGGTTTTTACAAAAGGTCGAGGGAGTGTGTTAAACTTTAAGCGGAAGTAGAACAAATATTGCGCATGTGCACAACCTGTCTGTGAAGGGGTTAATATAACAGTGATGTAGTCCAACGGTAATGTTTGATTATACAACCACTGTCAATAATTACGGCGTCTTCTTGTAGACTGATCCACATATTCATATACCGAAGTGGGAACTGTTGATACAATGGGTCTTCTTCACTCCAGCTATCTTTCTCGTCTGTATAGTTAGCCTGATAGCTTCAGCTCTCCAATACGCTCTTGATGGTCAAGACCATGTAACTCCATGTATGATTGTGAGACCATGTAGGATTATTGTGTCTCTTCTTTAAATGTTTGTAGCAGGGTAATAAACTGACATTCCGTAGTCAACACCTGATCGA
This sequence comes from Macoma nasuta, assembly GCA_032359355.1. Classification (NCBI taxonomy): domain Eukaryota; kingdom Metazoa; phylum Mollusca; class Bivalvia; order Cardiida; family Tellinidae; genus Macoma; species Macoma nasuta. The sequence continues at coordinate 9,319 of JAULCE010098541.1, read as the reverse complement.
ATAAGATATATACAGTTAGAAACATTGTTCTGTTGATATGCGTGAAAGTGCGTTTTACAATTCCAGTCTGTTCATAACACTGGTCATTGGCTTGTCGTTATGGTCTTTTATTTCTTAAGTAAATGCATTTTAACATGTCCAGTGTGCATGGTTTTACATTTTGGTATTACAAATTTTAGTAGACAATTGTGCGACCAGACCCATATTTCCATCTGGTTAGTTTGAAATAATTCTTGTTCATTCCTACCAGAACCCTTTCATAAATATTTGTGTCATCTGCAAATATACTGCATGTTGCCACTACTGGATCAGAAATGTCATTCATATAAAAGATAAAACGTACTGTCCCAAGAACTAACCGTAGAGGGAAACCAGGTGGGACAATCTTCCAGTCAAAAAGGTTATTAGAAAAACATATGGTACATTGTAGTTTCACGAACATTTATTTACAAAGTCTACAGGGTAAGAAGGTCAGGGTAAAATATGTGTCTGTAGTTTGAAGGATCTCTTTTTGTCTTTACTTTTATAAATGGCCGTTAAATTTGCTTCCTACCAAACCCTAGGGATTTCTCCGCCCTCAAAGGTCTTTTTATGAAATAAGTTAGTCGTTCTTTAAGTACACCAACTACTTCATCCAGGAATTTAGGGTGTTGATTGACATTTCCGAAGGACTTTGATATGTGTCAGTGTTTAAGCCTTTATGGAACTGTATTTTCACCGGTTATGAGTTTGGTAATTAGTTACCCTTGATAGCAAACACTGACGGATAATTATACATGTGGTTCATGTACAAACACAGACACAAAGACATCACTTAGACGACCAGCTTTAACTTTGTTGCCATAAACAAGTTTATCCTTTACATTTTTCAAGTCTTGGTTTCCTCTTTTCGACTTCGTCTTGTCTCGATCGAAAGACAAAAATCCCTTTGTATTGGGTCTTGGTGTTCTCTCGATGGTTTCCAAACAATGAGAACGAGAAATCCAGTAAATCATGGCTTCTTTAATCTCGATAATCTATGCTTACTAAACCCGTTAACTCATACGCTGTTTAATAACTTGAAAATATGATGTTAACGACGATGAATGTGTAGGCACATGGGAAAAAATATATTTTTGAAACGCGTCTCAATGATCTGATATTGCATTGTGGCTTTGTGCATTTTGACGAGTTTGACGCTGATAGAGCCTACCATCACCTCATATATCTGAAAAGGTTGCATACTGCATAACTTAGTAGTTCTTATTGTAAATACACTAGTGACTGCATACAAATCGGTTTTGTCTTTGGATGCAAATGTGTCTGGACCTGAGTTTTGTGAATATTTACTTTGATGTCATCTATATGCAAGACACGTCTTAAACTAGTCTAAACGCAGTTCACCCGTAACCCTTTATTCCATAACTACGTATGTTGACGCCTCTGTAGAAAATGAATATTGAAATCATTATGGAAATGGAGCATTTGCTCAAAATGATCAAATGCTCCATTTCGCACAAAATTTGACAATCTATTCATACTGATTTTTTTTCTTTCTCGTAAATGATTTTCCTCCTTATCATACACAATCGTTTCTTAAAATAATGCAAAGGATTAACCCGCTGCTTACATTGTCATCTATTAAAATCTTCATCTGCTTGATTTTGTTTTAATATTGACCATTTTGCTTGAAAGTTGGTGTCTTAGAGTCAAAAAGCTTGGACCCGGAACAGACGCCGAATAATTAAGTTCATGCTGGTTGGCAGGATAAGGGCTTCATCGATCGCTATAGAGTTTAGGCCTTACTCCCGTAGATTATTGCCAGTTGTGTGACCAAGGTAATAGTAAATAGATACAGAATGAGAAATTACAGTCAAATCAAGGCAGTCACGGTAGTCAATGAAGCTTTTAATATATATCACTTGTTTAAGGGTTGTTTATCTTAAGCTTAAGAGCTCACAATTAACATTATTCAGTAAACATTAAATCAAAGAGTTGGCGGTGTTGGAAAAATATGCATTGTAAACCAAATCAAATACTCTCTCATTAAACAATTACCTAATATACAGTGTTTGGACGTATCGCGGGGGAAAGTATGAGTATCTAGGACAATTACATGTTTTAAACTGTTCTGTAATAATTGTAGAAAATGTAACATTTTCGTCTCATTCGGATCCAAGCTGTTTTCATATGAAACTGTGGTTGAGGTAGGCAGTTAAGAATAACTGCTTGATTTATGTTTTAAATTCCACCCCTGATAATATATATAAATTCTTACATTATATCAGGAAGGCAATACTATTTCTAAGCAGACAAGGAAACCTCAAACCAATCAAGCAAAAGGTGTATACCCTGACCAGATGTCTCCAACGGGAGCTGTTGATCTGGATTGACACTGTATGCAAAATGTCTGAAACATGCGTACATACTTGTATGAAGTTGAGTGCTTTTTCCATATGCTATTGTTGAACATGGAAAAAATCTGATGAAAACAACGAATATGTATGTATATGCTCGTCAAATGCTTTATTTTCGTCATGTTTTCATAGTCATGTGCTAGAGGGGTTTCGAAGGCGTTTCTATTGTTAATGTTGGTTAGGGGTAGGAGGTGTTAAGTGCTGTGTGGCGGCCGTAAAACGTCACCCCGTACTTCATTCTTAGTGTTGTTATACATTCTGGTCCTTCGAGATCATGAATTTCTATACTTTAAGTTTTGAAAATTGAATACCGCTTAAGTCGGTGCTAGGGGGCTTGAGTAGTGTTGCATCTTTAATTTCTACTCATGAACAGACTCAATAATACTTAGTCTGCAATTTTCTCTATATGAATTGGCTTTCTTGCTTTTGAAAGATCACCCTTTTACAGAATTTATAGAATTTTTATACAAATAGAACGATGGAGAAGCATGAAGTTAGTCTTGTTCACTTTGATATCCCGGTCTTGTCGTAACTTTTTCATTCAAAGATCGCGGAAACTCGTATAAATAAAAGTTCAAGGAGTTGTATTGAATAATTTATTTGTCAAAAGTCACTGAAGTATGTTTCTTATAGCCCAAGAGTTAATCTTTTCTCAAATCAGATTTATGGCAACAACCTGGGTGTTTTAGCCCGTATCGTACTAATCGCGACCAAACAAATTGGGTAATACAGCTTGGGTCTACCTTTAGAGTGTACAATACACAAAAATATCCGATTATAGACTGAAAAAAGCGTAAATATTTTGTACATAAATTATATTGTATTTCTATTTACATGTCATTCGTTGCCGGAAGATCATGTAATTTAGAGGGGTTTACATGTTGGAAGATGTGGCCATGGAATATTCAAAAGACCTGTTGATAATGAAATGTCAAACGCTGAACTCTAAGCAATTGCCTCTTTGAAAGGAAATGTGTGTAAATACCTGAAGAATATTTCCAAAACATACTGTTTGTGATCAAACGGGCACACTGGACTTTTCGGATTCTCCGCATTAAATACCGCATTATCTTTAAGTCTTCGGTCACTTGAGGGACTGTATTCTTATAATTATAAAATTAAAAAATGCCCGGACGAATGTCGATTTCTATATAACAATGTGTTCAAAAAACCGACCAGAGAATCAAAAAGAGAAGATTCTGATCAAATTGCTTTTGATCAAGGACAATACTATTTGCTTACGCCCTGGTGGCTTTAATTTAGATTAATTACGCTAGATGAATTAATTTTGTGACGAAATTATTTAATTAAATCGATTTTACACTATTCAAACTGCAAATACTAAATACAACACTTAAAGTCAATTGTTGAAACTAATAATTTATCATAGCACAAAACGCTAGAATGAAAGGACCTAATGGTTTCTTGGTGTTTTCTGACAGACATGGAGACTCCAAACGGATACATATCTAGTTGGTCTGCCGTTCGATTGAATTGAGCCTAATTTGTCAATGTCTCTTTCCAGATCAACAAAATGATATCTAGTGGCTGGATATTGATAAACGACGTTGGATGAATTACAAGATACCGTCAACTACAGTCGAACCTGTGGTAACGTTTAACTCTGTGTGCTGTTTCGAGTAAATCTCAATGGAAGTGTACGATGCAAAGGAAGATTATCTTGGCGAAAAGACAACGCTTTGAAAGTCTAGCTATATTATCAGAGCTTCCTTCTCTCTCACAAGCATTGGAAAACAGAATGCGGTCCAATTTTTAAATAATGAAGCGGTAAAAATGATTACTTTGAAATCCCTTCACAACAAAATTTTCAATGAAAGCTGAAAAGCTTAATCAGGAAGAGAATGGTTTGAATATAATAATGGACGCTGTTAATAAATTCATTTGGTGTTACTTTTCGTGTGCCATTCATTTGAAGAGAAGTGTATTCGCAATTAGTTGTCGCTAATTTTACGGATCAAAGTCTAAGCAATGTAGCTGATTGTTAAAAAAGGGTTCTCAGACTTTCCAAATGTTTTGGAAAAGTGTGCCATTTGGAGTAAAAACGCAATTCTTTACCATCCAACGCAGTAAACCCTTAGCACTCTCAACATTTATAAACAGTTTGGAACTCCAAAATGTTTGATTATGTATTCTTACATGGCAGTGACTTTGTCACTGAAAACAAAGAACAAATGCAGCGTTGTTGTTTATTGTGAAATTTACAACGGTTTGAAAAAATGACGTCACATGTGCACGTTAATGACGTCAGTTTAGCAAATAACGTTAGCGTATACTACGCGACAAAAACTAATCTAGCGACATTTCACTCTTAAACTACTGCTTTTATCATGTTAGTATCAAAATAATAAATGCGTAACCGTTGTTGATCGTCTGATAAATTATACTGTGTCGTTCTGATGCGTGTATCTAAAACAGCCAGACTATGCCCTCGTGATTTAATTACTACGCATCTGGAATCTGAACCATGACCTATCAGACGACCAACAACTGTAAACTATTTATCATTTCTTACAAAGATATTCAACAAAGGTCATGAGTTGTCCTGTTTCCATATTATTTGCATTCCGTTAGTACAAACGTTGAAACGGTACGACAGTATAGTGTGGATCAAGATAAGGCACATCATTTTAACTAACAATAATGATTAACCATGGCGAGAGGACGCTTGTTTGTTTAAGATTTGCGATATAAAAGAAACATCATCGGCGATCTTCCTGAACCACCTAACTTTCAATTTACTCGTTTTTGTTGTTTGCGTTTGCCATGGTGGTATTGCATGGTGTTGCACTGCTTGGTTAGGAGAGTGCCACAACGGCTCAGCATCTCTGATTTCAACTCTACTGGTGACTTATGTGGTACACCTGGGACTGAAATCCACCCGGTCACATTATTCTGATTTTAATTTGACCCGGCCAGGGGATCAAACCCTTGACCTTCCGATCCGCAAGCGGACTACCACTGAGCTATGCGACCGGTTTCACATTTAAGAAAATAACAGTTACTTGGTTATGTATATCTGATGGACGTGCCGCCAAATTTATGGTATAGACATATAACGGAAGTTACGTTTACATTCATCTATTTTGTTGCCACCAGTAGAAGTCTCTTTGCATCAGTTGTTTAACTTTGTTTCGTCTGCATATTGGGGTTAATCTTATTAGCTCATGAGGTATCATCAAATGTATAAGTCATAGTCTTACTTTTAATGAGTTTATTCAATTATTTTAACCCTCAGCCCGCTGCTAAAATTGCCGTCTGCTAAATTTGTCATCTGCTTCAATTAAAATATTGGACTTTCTTAAAAACTGGTGAAACTATTGTCTGAGTGTCAAACAGCTTGTATCCCGATCAGACGCCGAGTAACTCGGTGTCTGGTCCGGATCCAAGCTGTTTAAAAGATCACCTCAGTCGTGAATAGCGGGCTAAGGGTTAATTTGATTTAAAAAAAAGATACTGGCATTTACTTAGGTGTAAGTGTTATTACTAGTTAATGTTCATAATGTTATGAGTGCTACCACGACCAGTCAAAATAAGGTTATATTGAATATCTCGATGTTTGTCATTTACCCCTTCATTGCCGGGAGCGGTTCCGTGCATGTGCAATATTTCGCCTGTTTTATTTTCAAACTTTATAGATTATCTTAATTTTTGGCGAAACTATTGGCCGAGAGTCAAACAGCTTGACTCCGGATTAGACAACGAGTTTCTCGGCGTCTCATCCGGATCTATGCACTTTTGTCAATTAAGTATCAAATTCGATCTACTAAGTAGTGTAAAACATAATGATGGATCCTTATTAAAAACCTTCGTCAAAACGCGAGGTTTTGAAATTATTTGCATATTCCAAAGACATCTTCTATGTTTGTGTGGTCCTTGAAGCTACTGCTTGGTTTGTAAATCACATGAAAAGTTCTGTATAAACACTTAACAGCATGGATATATATAGATCTCAATTTTTGGACGCCACTGTAGCAGATGAATAATTAAAATACTGTGAGGAATGGAGCATTTGCTCGTTACGAGTAAATGCTTCATTCCTCACAGTGTTTTCAAACCAATTGATAAACGACGTTATCTTTTTGCTTAGATACGTATTCATCATTTTCTTCAGATATTTCGTTGGAGGATAAATCCAAAAATAGCACATGGAGTAGAGAGTCAATTGCAAATTCAGTTTATAATATTTCTACAGTTTCAACAACGTACTTTCTCTTATTTTTGGAACCGTATTAATTCGCAGAAGTTGCGGCAACACTCCCAAAGATTTACATCAAAGCGAGGAAATTGTTATTTGACGATATATACTTGCTTGAGCATATTTATTTTTTCTTCTTTTTTGACGAGTGTTCTCCATGTTAAATTAATGCAGTACATTGCACCTCAATAGAAATAGCGAAGTTATGTTATCAGACCGTACAAGTCAAAAGGATTGACCTGATGACCTGACCTGATATTGAAAATAATCTATAATCATGTGTAGTGCTTAGAATATTAAGAATCAAGTTCTGAATACAAATTGTATACAATACAGGTTCTGTACTAACGTAAACATCTTGCAAAATATATGGATAATTGCATTTTGTTTTTCTGAGAAAAACAGTTTTAAAAGCTAAATCTCTAATCGACATATGACCTTGACAGGTAATTTAAATTTAGTTAGAGCCTAGCATTAGAAACGACATTTGGAGTATGTCATCAGTATCAACTATAGCCTTATTTATTCTTCTTGACTAGCTTTGGAAAGGATACTCTTGGCTTTTTTTATACTGATGTGTTTTCTTTTTATCGTATAGAAACTATCTTTGATATAGTTTGGTTCTATAAGTATTTGACCTAATCAGGACTGTTTTCCAATTGCATGTATCCGATATTGCGTTTTGATACAAATTGAACAAGGTTGTCTTTCCAAAGAGCTTTGTCGCCGGTGTCTTTCAGAGACAAAACGTAAATGCAATATCTGAAAATGATCAGTCGCGTCTTCTTGAAGCACACAGGCGATGTAGAATATTGAAAAAGTACAGTCGACTCTCCTTATGTCGCAGTCGCGGAAATAGTGTTTGCTCGACTATTCGAAGAATAATGATAGCTTTACTACTCGCCCCGGTTTCGGCGTACCCGTCGGCGTCAGCGTCCGGTTTAAGTTTTAGGGCAAGTTGGCATTTGTTTTATTTCTTCTCAATATGAACTTGTGCTACGGCTTTATTTGGAATATACGATGTAGTTACATCTAATACCCTTCTTCACATTTAATGCTGAATATGCTGAATGTGATCCTTTTTGTGGATTAGGGGGGGGGGTGCTATTTGGTGGTTAAACATAAGGTAAATCGGCATTTTTATTGTACTGTTTTACTTTTCTAAACAAGGTCTTATGCTAGGGCTTTGATATTTGGAATATACTTACATCTAAAACACCTGGTCATATTGTATGCCAAAGAATCTGAGTGTGACCTTCTACGTTGGATATACAATATTATTGTGTGCGGTATTTAGTTTATTTTGAAAATTGGGGATATTTTGTTTTGTGTTGCATTCATTTCTTATTGTGATCACTCATTTCACAAACGAACACTCTTAAACCATTTGACAAAAACAAAACATGTACAGAAAGGAAAAGAGTGCAATATAAAGTCTTAATAATGTTCGAGTTGACAGTGAATAATTATCCTCTTCAAAGAGTTATTGGCTTTGTTCTAAATAAAACCTGAAGATAAATAAGCCAGTTTATTGAAATATGTCAATGCCAGAGTCTGGTTTAAATAGGCAAATGTAAACCATTAACAAGCTGATTAAACTATAAAATGACTAACTATATGTTGAACAGGATAATTCATTAGCCCAGGGAAGAATATAAACGAGCATGCATCAACATGCCCACCGTATTTTATTACCCTCTATCAAACCTTATGTGGTGACATTTAGTTAGAATCGTCTTGGAAAAGATCATCATAAGCAAATGAACCATTTTCCACATATTTTTCTGCTACAAAAGTCACATCTGTGGGGTAAAAATGGAATTATTATTATTTCTCATGAACGAGTTTTATAAAAGAACTAGCTGAAATCGCATGATTGTCAACGAATATTTATCTTTAAATCAATACACCATCTTCTTATAAATTGCGAATGCTTCCGACTCATCATGACTTACAAGTGTTTATGTATCATACTTACCGACGATGCATCTACCTTTTTCACAAGTTCTTGTCTGGAAAAAGCTTTTTCACCGTCATCGGTAAATGGCTGACTGTCTTACTTCTTCTCATTGTGGGAAAACTTTCACTTCCCTGCTTCAACCTGGCTGAGCTCGTGAATTATTGACCACATATAATTGCTATCTGTTACATTCAGGCGTTTCGACTGAAAAAATGGCATATTTATTGTAGTGTCTATGTTTCTGCATAGGCATATTCAACTGTTGTCTTTACTTCTTCTTCGAGTTTCAGATAAAGTCAAAACGGATTGTGTCGAAGTCGTGTTGGTATTTTTATTAATTTGTCCAAACTTCGAGTTATTCGAACAAATATATTTAGTCCTCCACCCCAACTTGAACACGTATCCATCTATGGTTTTGGTTCAGATTTGGTTTTTGTAAAGGTGTTTGCGACAGTAAGGTGTTTTCTTCTAAATAATAGATTTGTTTTAAACTTTGTAGTTTGAAAGACTTTGCAAATACTTGATGAAATATGAAATAAAAAATAAGGGTCGAGGATATAATTAACCCTTTGCCTGCTGCGAAAAATGTCGTCTGTTGAAAATGTCGTCTGCTTCATTTTTAAGAATCGTCCGATTTTCCTAAAATGTTGTGAACCTATTGTCTGAGTGCCAAACAGCTTGGATCCAGATCAGACGCCGAGTTACTCGGCGTCTGATCTTGATTCAAGCTGTTTGAATAATCACCTT
>JAULCE010098430.1:0-12623 GCA_032359355.1 Macoma nasuta | reverse complement strand
CGGCGTACTTGGCGGAAACACCAGAACTCACGAGCGGCTTGCCGCGAGTGTGATCGGGTGTTTCCGCCATGTACGCCGAGAGTCCGATACAACGATTCGTATCCCACCGTCCGTTGGTAATGTGTTAACTTTATGCCGTGATTCTGTGTCTAAACGTTAAATTCACACAAACAATGTACCAGCATCCAGTGACGTCGTTAAGTTAAAAATGACGTCAAAACGTCAACCGTTGTTCATTGCGGAATAAACAAGGGTAAATTGGTTCTTTGTTTTTATAGTTGCAACGTCACGTATCATGTTAGAATATTAAAAAGAGCATTACTTATAATCACAGATGAGAAAATAATCTAAATACATAACAGTAAATAGAGCAACAAGTTAAAATTAATCCATTTACATTATAATAAATAGAACATTATTTTTAAATTCACATGTGAGAATATAATCCAAATCAATCATTACTATTAAATAGAGAATTGAAATGAAATCCCAGATGACACTATAATCTTAATACATTATGTTATATACATCATTTAATATTTTTACTGCTGAAAGTTATAATATCACATCTTTAGCATTGGCATTATCAGGTTCTCATTCACTAAGAAGTTCTCAAAAATCACTAATATTCATGTAAGAACATAGTCGTACAGAAAATTTCGTTACCGTTGTGCAAGATCTCGACCACGACCCTTTTATTCAGTTGTACTTATTGAAGGTAGATAGCAGGACACACCACACTCACACCCGCACACTCACACCCGCACACTCACACACCCCACACGCACATCCGCACCCCACACACCGGTTTAGTGTCGCCCAACCTCACTATTATCCCATCGTCACCCGTCAGACGTACAATGTTAATAAGCGGTATCCCCGTCGGACTGCTTTTCGCCAATCATTAATGTAACTGTAGAAGAGCAATCAAGGGCACGACAGAACGGGCACAATACATATATCCGACATACTCCTTCCGTTTCCGGCTTTCAAAGTAGTCTTCATAGAGAATTATGACCTTCTTGTCGTCGATCAAGCGCAGAGGGAAGCGTGATGACCAACTGTAAAAGGGCTGACCACCAAACATGCAGTGCGTTGTAATATTGTTGAATCATAACCCTTAATGAATGTTTTAATACGTTTTTCAGTGTGAAAATGGGTATGTCCAGCTATTTTTCGAAGCTTGTAAATCACATCACCATATAACTCCGGGTGTGAAATACCTTGTCGCAGGAGTCCCTTTAGTAAATGTACTAAGGGGGAGTCACATTGCTAAACATTACTACATATATATCATAGCTAATGTATACCGTAAGTACTCTAAGCCTTCAGCCGCCTTGAATACTTACTGAAATCGTCATTGTTTGACCATGCGATTTTGCATCCACAATATTTGGCCAGAGAGAACCACACTTATTGAGTTACTGTTCTATACGTTACTGATATGTCCCTTATAGTTACGCTCAGTGTAGGGCAGGTGTTAACGATTTAGAAATAGAGAGAAGCAGATACCACATCTTGCCATTAGATCAGCGCTTGTGTAAAACTTTGCTCAGCAAATGGTGTTGAGGGTGAATTCCATTTTATATTATGTTGCAGAATTTATGCTGATATAAGGTTGTATTTTATTCAATGAAAATACTTCATGAATCCATGTTTACATAAGCTGCATATTTTATTATCAAGTAAAAATGATTTAACTATAACAAATGTAGCATAGTACAATTGCCAGGCTTTACACAGGAGAAATCTGATTTTACAAATATATATTCACTATGGTTTAAACTATGCGGCTAATCAAGGTGCATAAAATATATTTATGTATCTTATTTCATGATATGTGTACTCTGCTCTATCACAATGTGTTTTTGTCAAATTGTTTTAAATGTGTTGCACTATGGACTTGCGGCCTGAAAGTATGAATACAATACTATTATTATTATAATTATTATTATTGTATAATTACTTTGCTTCTTCGGCCATATTGTAGAATTACTGTAACAATAATATAACAATAGAAAAAAAGTCTACCATATGATATTGTATTCAAAATAATTGGTCAGAGAGGTCTGAACAGGGTCTATATGATTTGCTTATGGGCTCCTAGCAGAACACTTTAGGTAATTGACAAGGTATACTTCTTCAACTACATGTTTAACTATGTAATAATATTGTATAAATTGAACTTATGTTATCCTGCAGATGTTTATTAAATTGAGCATACATTTAATCTTAGATGTAATGATATCATAAAAATGGCGCATGTGCCACTTAAAATTTTATATTATTTTGAATTTATTCAGGATTCTATCTTGATTTTTGATATACTAGCTAGACAATTCAATACAATCACTAGAAAACTCATGATACAATCTTAATTTTCCAAGTTAGCATCTTCAATATTCAAATAAATATCTTGAAAATTAAAAAAATGAAATAAAATAAAGTGACACTGTTGTACTTCTGTTCATAATGATACCAAATACGAGTATAGTTAGAATATGGCTCGACTAATACAATTGTTCCTCACAACTTCCACACGTATCAACTAGCAAAACATTTTTTTTGGTTCAGAGTTTAGTTTCAATAAAAATAGGAATTCAACTTAACCGCGTCGATATAACGAGGTTCGACCGTAGTAAATACTGCTTTAAACATTGTTTTATTAATCGTAATGAGCCAATATTACACAATGGTTTTATTGTCATTGATAAAATCACCGCGTTTAAATAAAATCTCGTGTTTAGATTTTGATCAAACTTAATTTTACACAATCGGACTTCGCCAATACATTAATTGTATTGCCTCTGACGGGTTTATGGGTTTGTTTTAAACTACAAGCGTCCCGAAATGTGGAAATAATGTCGAAAACCCAAACACACAGTATATTTGCATTTTTACATAACAGGTACACTTTGAATAATCGTTTTTCCTTAATGGATGATCATTTAGCAAGATTCTGTAACGGGGTTTGCTGACTTATATATTTTCTTGGTGAGGATGCGATTGCGTAGCCCTTTTAATAATGTGAAACTTGTTAATTCGTCCTTTATAAATTTCCAATAAATTATGTTTGTCTTCCTTAAAACCTTTACATTATAAATGTTGGAAACAAGTATATATGTCCTAAGCAAACAATTCAAACCCACATCATATCCGGGTATGCACTGTTTGCACGTAAATATGTCTAACCAATGCCTTCATTTTTCCATGGAATACATTTTTTTATAAGGTAGTGCTATGATAATTATACTTAATATTCACAGTGAACCGAGTATAAATATACATATTCAGAATCGAAAGAAATATCCTTTACATGCACCTATACAGTCCCTATGCGAACAATCGTATACAGCTGCTCGTTGTAAACAACATTAAACATGCTTCAGATATGTTTGGACATGTTGTGTGTTAATGCTATGCGTATCGCTGCTGTATCCTTTTGAAATAATTTAGCAGTGTTTAATTAAATTGTGAGCAATCAAAATAAACTATCATATATTTTTGAAGATGTAAACCTTGGTAAATATATAGTGAAATAACATAATCTGAATGTTACACATGTCGTTTGTCTATTTTTATGGAACTTAACTATACGTTTTCTCAGATATACGCCTTTTTGTTCCTTTCTAGCAAATCTCTCTCTCTCTCTCTCTCTCTCTCTCTCTCTCTCTCTCTTGAAATATTTGAGAGAAATAGAGCTTTGCTCATGATTAGCAAATACTCATTTTTCCATGATCAAAAAACTAAATCATCAAAATTTGAAATATCCATTTTATCCGACAGTCTCCATTTCATCAGATTATTTCATTGTGAACGTGTCTGAAAAAAAGCATAGGAGGTTACTGGTTAAATATAAACCATTATACACGACACAAGAATTGATGGTCAGTAACAAATTATTGGACGAATTCTACGATGACATTTTTTTGAGCATGCACTATCACGTGAGTGTATTGTACAGCATGTTTATCTTGGACACACACGCAAATACAGAGCATTACCACGTCTAATGAAGCACCGCACAAACCAGACAATAAGCCGAGTTATTCCACGGAAGTTGAAGTACTTCGTAAAGGACCGAACTTCTACGCACGTCGGGATAATACACATTCCTAGCACCCAGGTAAGCAAGCTTGACACAGAGTAGACCAGTAATGCACCTATAACGGATATACCGAACACTACCAAAGCTACCCCGTTACTCACATGCCACTGGGCTACATGTTTATATGAGGGTTTTTCTAGAAATATGCTCACTGCTTCAATAACAACAAATGTGAAAACTTTTGAAAAACAGTCGAGACGAGCTACTATTAAGCACTGCCTGCATATGAAACCATTATTGTAATGCGGTTGATAAAAACAAAACAAGGTAAGGATAAATACGATTGTAAAAGAACCAATGAATATTGCAACGACCATCCAATCACAAGTGGTGTTAAAGCCTTGCACGTTGTTCTCGGGATGGTAGCACACATGTTCTAGAAACTTTTGACCGCCTGGCGAGAAAACGTTAAAACTCTCATCCTTTGCCACGAACACCGCGTAGATACAGAAATTCAAACCGTAGAATGCTCCTTGCAACAACAGAAAGAGGACGTGCATCATTCGCCAAAGACATTTCCTAGACTGCTGCGACATGCTATGCCTGAGATCATCGAACGTCATATTTTTTTTACCGTTCACACAAGCGGAGGCGAAATGTTCACAATTTTGTCCGATGAGACAGTACTCCAGGTCATTCTGCTTGCCACCAGAATCTTTAAATCTTTGAGCCAAATTTCGAGTCACTGAATGGTTATTTCTTGGATTCATGTAACTGATACGTTTTATCTTTTGTGTAATGACTGTTTGCTCTTTACAACACATGCAGTCGTACAATTTAATTAGGATGGTACATACCATTCCACACAGGAAGGTAAAGATATTTGACTTCTTTGGTAATTTCCATGGTTTACCGAACAGACCGTGTTCTTTGATCTGGTATTTGGATTTACAGCAGCAGCAACACATGACATTAAAGCCGCAGCAACACGACATCTTTCTTCCGTGACATTTCACACATTCAAAGCCTTTCCTATCCACATCGACTACGGTAATCTCGATGTCCTGGTTACCGCCGTAAGTAGCGTTACCGTTAGTAGCTCCGTCAGCCTCGTTACCGTTGTTAATCTTAATAAATATTGCGTGGTGGTCATAGAAACAACCGCAGCAGCTGTTTCCCCTCGTCGCAATGTGATCGCCAGATTTCAAGTCATCGAAAGCTTCAATTGTGATTTCTTCACGGCACATCATGCAATAATCCTTGAAATTGAAATCAAGACGTGTTATAACAAAACAAGATTAAACCATTTCTTCCACAGAAGCGCCTTGGAGAGCTTCTTTAACTTGTGACTATTATAACATTTGAAAAAATGAAGCATTTGCTTATAACGAGCTACATTTCCTACATGTTTTCAATGAAATCCGAAAAATAGCTTTGTTATTATGCCAAGATTTTCATAATTGTTACCAGATTATTTTTCGGTGGATAAGTGTAAAAATAGCATGTGGATGTATCCGTGACCTTTATAGAACCTCCACCACTAAAATATTGTTCTACTGTATACTTATCCAATGTTCGAACCCGCCACCTAAGGGCTCGGGTAAGGGTTAGATAAAGTTTGACTTGTTCTCAATACCTAATGGGATATGTCGTGCGAAATTTGTCAATTCATCAATATATAAGGATATTGTAACAATACATTTGTTATAAAAATAATATCCGGAGCATGTCTCAGCGTCGGTAAGGGCTGGGTGAAAGTAAAGTAACGCGACATCCGACGTTTTAAACGAAACCATGAAAACTAACTTGTCTTTCAGAATTGTAATGCAAATCAAGATAGTAACAAGTTATGTACATGGTTTGAGACATTCAAATGATACATGATAAGTAAAATTCCACCTATCGTACTGCATCCACACAACACGTGCACGTTTGACCGTCGTCATCCGCGTCATACTTTCTCAATATGTGAGTGTCTTTTTGCTGGTCTAATTGCTCATTTATTTATAAAACAATATAACACGTGCGAGTGGTGCACGAGTGAAAACGTGGTATATGTTTTAACCGTTACGTTTCGGTGATTTCTATTGCAATGTCGGTTTTGTTACTTCAGACGGGAAGATAAACTTGAGAGAGGGATACTACACAAGTATGATTGAACTTGTTTTATTATTCTTAATTAATTCTGTATCTAAAAGTGGCGGGTTAGACCTTTGGACGAGTGTGTATCATGTTTGTTTATGATTAAAACATGTTATAAATGGTGAGGACTGCAATTAGCGGTTTAATTTGATTGTTATGTGCTGAAAGGTTGACAGATGCGGGCTTGGAAACGGTGTAACCGTATATCACTTGCATCTAGCTGACTCAAATTCACCTAAACTAATAAACTAATTAAAACAACACTTACGAATATTAAAACAACGATTCCAATGTCTATCATACAGTCGGTTTTCTCCCCAAACCTTATACGTGCCAGTATTCCAAAAGTGCAAAATGGGAGTTACATGTTTTTTATTTCTTCAAAAACCAGATATGTGCCGATTTATCAACAGGTAAATATCGTGCTCTTTAAAGAACAACAACTTATGTAACTTGCTAATGCACAATAAGTTATTGATGTATTTTGTTGAAGTTTGCATTTCTAATTGTAAACCTTTCAGATCCTGATATATTGATGAAATAAATGTACCCGGACTCTAAATGAGGTAAACTACGTATATATAGAGGACATTGCATTAGTTGTCATTCAATATGGAATATAGAGAACGCGTTTTCAAATATTATCAAAACGAGCCTTGGCGAGTTTTTATCAATTTTAGAAAAGGAATTTAATAAAGTTTGTATTGATTTACCACGAATATAATATTCTATTTATATTATAAGTTCAAATGCGACAATTATTAGCGCTAAATACATATAACGTCGCTTTATAGTAATGTTATTTTAACACTAGTCATAATGACGTCACGTACATTGTTACAACACTAGTGTTATATCGAAAATGATATCACTCTGTTATATCACGCTGGTGACGCCATTAATGATTTAAAAATTATTTATTATAATTGTCATCACATTCGTAAATGGTAGGATTAAGGCAATAAACGGTAGAAACAGTGTATTTCCAGTTTGTCATATCATTAGCATTTGATGCAGTCTCAGCTACAAGTGTAACGAAACCTCTCAAACATTTCGAGCTCAGCCTGAGGTAGGAGACTCATGCAGACAATGTATACCTTGACTAGAGTACACACCAAGGAACCCTCTGTCTAGGGTCTGCATTATTTCCTGTACACATCATGCTTATTCTCATAAATTGCAGTGTTGTGGTAAGTACATATATCTACAGTCAAATCTGGTATAAACAACCATTAACTTTTTGATGAATTGGCTGTAAAAACTCTGATCGCGGTGTACTCCATAATAAGACGTGTTTTAATTTGTAATTTGCAGTAAATATCAAAATAGTCTTCGTGCAAATGTGTTTTGAATTTGTAATCGGAGTGTCAAAATGTTTATAAACATCGATTCGTCATCTCATCCGGATCCATATTATTTGCAAAGAAATCACAAATTCTCAAGTATACATGGTTAAGTTACGCTAGTTTTCTCAATGTTCAACCATACAAGTCGGTAAAAAGGTAGTACCTCGAGCAAAGGGATTAATTGTCGTATCAATATAATTAAAATCGTAAGCATTACAAACCAAAAGTTGTATGTATTTCCCGTTCTTTCAACTACTAGTCCCGTTATAATACAATAGCTTGCTCGATATAAACACAAATACATTTATTTTGATTATAATTAAACTCATATTGACAAGCAAATTAAGCGTCGCCTTGTTCAATCATTCTTAATTAGACCTACCATAGATTTGTGTTATTGTAGCCTGGTAAGTGCAGTTAATTCCCTCGGGATATTTCACAGCACGAACTTCCTGATAGTGGACAACAGAATGTGTTTGGAGCAACCATAATAATATTGTATGGTTTCCCAAGAACATAGAAAGGGAATACAAATCCCGAAAGAGAGGAATACTGCACACTTGTATATTTTGGACAATAATGCACTTAGTAATAGCCCTTATCAGTCCGATCGGGACAATAGTGATGTTGTCAACAAGATTTGACCCGGATCAGACGCAATGTAGCTCGGGCGTCTGATTCGGATCCAAGCTGTTTTACACCTGGGCAACAGTTTAATCAAACTGCAAACGAATCGAACAAGGTAAAGAAATCATGCAGACGAGATCTAAGCGGATTATGTTTTGGCGGCATGATTAGGGTTAGTTTACCCCGCTGCTTCTACATTTATAATGATAATCACCATAGGGTGCCTTATTCCTTACACGAGATCATTACATATTAAGTGTGTGAATACTAAGGTGGTGAAATCCAGCCATGGTGCAGGTGATACAGGTTAACTTAGGAAATCGTGACAAACAAATACTTTACATTACCCTTTCCGTCCTGAAAAATAAATAGAACAATGTTCTGTGTGTGTACTATATACCGGTATTGGTGTCTTGTTATGACAAAATATGTCCTGCTACATTGAAAGCAATACAGACAATACAATATATTCTACTATAGTTCTATGAACAGAAATTATTTTATCAAAATCAGATTTCAATGTCAAAACTTTTCCAGCATATGTGTTGCCTCTTCACTGAAGTGTTGGCTTTCAGTGAAACTTGAAATGTTTTGATGTACACTCGATCGTTTTGTTAAGCTAAAATAAAGTTCAAGTTTGAAGATCGAGCTCTGAGTATTTGATTGTCTGAGATTCAAACAGCTTTGAATTAATAAATATTTGGACTGAGAAAATTCTAGACTAAGATTAAACTGCACATTTAGGATACACTTGTTGCGCTTTCAGCCATGTATAACGATATTGTCAAGTGAAATACCAGCTTAAATTATTGAACCTTTTGACAGTTGTTGCGTTCAGAAGTCGTCCTATTTCATAACGTTGATACGTTACTTTCATCGAATTTATTCACGAAACTGCAATGAAGTGACATACCAGAAATAGAGGATTCTATATGAGTGATTATTAAATATCATTTTTTGAAACGAGTTGACTAAAAATCGTATGACAAGAGCCTTTGTAAGTGATAAATGAATATTCATAAAAATATGCATTAAGCATTTCTTGTTTAATAAGTGGGTCAGACGATTTGTGCTGCCAGTGTAGACAAATGTAAGTCACTGCGCCCGTGCAACTAGTTAGAAATAAGAATTATTGCAATAATTTCAAGATTAGTTTTGTACTTCAATGGGATAACTACTATTATTTACCGTTTCAACGATAACCTAGTGCAAACGAAATACAAAAAATATACATAAATGACACTTTTCTGGCCACGTAACTTTATTACTGAACGTGTTAAGCAGTTGGGAAACATATCAGACGCCGAGTAATTTGGTGTCTGATTTGGCTTCAAACGGTTTTATACAGATTGACAGTTCTCACTGATCTGTGCTAATGCATTAAATGGTAAATAATATAGGTTCTCCAAATGTAATCAGAAACCGGTTTAATCTGATTCTACATCGTTTTTGATTAATTTCGGATGTTCTTATCTGAATATTAGCCCTGCAATGTGATCAACCCCTTCGTAAATTAACGACACTTAAATGAGGGTTATTCGCAACAGAAATAGTATATTAAAGATGACTGTAGGAGGAAACATTTTTTGTGTGTTTTTGACCTCATTGTGATGCAAAAGGATCATTTTAAAATGACCCTTTTGCATAAAAAACCCATAATAATTGTATGTGATTAAACATATATACAAACCGCTGTATACAGTGATTTGGGGTAATTATGCTTCGTTTGTGTGTGATGTAGCTTGAAAGACTGAACTACACACAGGCAAATATTCTCAATATGCATATGTTTTTCTATACATGCGTATGATTTTCAGGTGAGCCCGGCGAACGGGATATTAGTGGCCTAATTATTATTTTGAATGTCTTCAACATGTGCATATACCATTCTTAACATGATGTTTTAAGTGTATCCCAATCTTTAATTGAAACTGGGTAGAGTATGAGACAAAATCATTATCGCCTATAAAAGACCGCGGACACATTCAATTCACTTCAGAAACACAGTCTGAGCTTTGAGCACTCATAAGTAAATATACATGTAGGCGGTTTGCATTTTTGCTTATGAATTGACGTCATGGTGACGTCTGTTGGACATTCCTATCAATTTGAAAATGCAAATTTCCTTTGCGACACAGACAAATAAACTGCTGTAATTAACTGAAAGTTAGTTTTCTTTGAAAAATTATCACTCCTATATGTGTGATTGACAGTAAATTGGGCATATCCTGACCTTGACGACTGAAATGTGACTTTGATGAAGGTGGCGTACTTTTGCGAAATCATCGAAATCATCGATACATGAAGGAGGAAGACAACACAACTTTCTGTGTCTACTTTGTCGAATTGTGTTCTGGCTCAGAGCTCAGAAATATACACGTCAAGTTTTCCAAAACTACGTAAGTAAAACAAACAAACGGTTTACCGATTATCAAACTTGGGGTTGTGTTGTTTTTGAACATCGACTACATTTGGAACATCGACTACATTTTTTGACAAACACATACCTTTCCGCAATTAGATATGGTAAATGTAGTTTTCACATGTCTGCATATAATGAGATACGTTAAAAAGGTAAATACGCTGTTATTCTGGACAAACGGAATAGCAACCTAGTATTGATCAAGCCGTCGAAATGAAGTAAAATGCCCCCCCCCCCTATAGAATAGGGACCGCGTGTCAAGATTGTATGAAGAAATGTGACGCAGGGTTTTAATTTTGTGTAGAAAACTGACCGGGTCCAAAATGCATTTCGAATACTGACACAGGACAATATCCTATATAGTAAAAGGTCATCCATTTTTCCTGTAATAGGATAATAAACACCTCCACGTGAATGACACTATTGACGGTTTCTAAGTTTCTTGCTTTAATTACGCTCGTATCATCGTCCAAGGGAATATGGTTATAACATTTTCGATTTTTAGTGGTCTTAAATAAAGTGACTATCTGACAGTATAAGACACCATAAGTCGTATACTTTTTGATGTAGATGTGTTAGGATAAATGGCCCGCTCGATGCGGCCATATTTATTGACAATTCAAATGTTTTGGATCAACTTTGGTAGAGGTCCACCTAAGGATCCTTTCTGTGAAATTATTTTGAAATTCGCCTAACGTTTTTTGATAAAAAGATTTTTAGTTTTCTATATTGCCATATAAGGAAAACTGCCCCTGCCCCTGGCAGCCATGTTTTTTGACATATCACAATTCTTTGAACAATTTTGGTAGGGGTTCACCCAAGGAACATTTCTGTGAAATTATTTTGAAAGTGGACCAGTAGTTTTGGAGAAGAAAACAAAGAACATTTTCTAAAAAAGGCATCATGGAAAACTTGCCCCGCCCCTGGCCGCCATGTTTTTCGACATATCATAATTATTTAAACAAACTTGGTAGAGGTTCACACAAGGTTTTTTTTTGTGAAATCATGTTTTGAATTTTTACCAGTGGTTTTGGAGGAGAAAATTTTCAAAGTTTTCCATACAGCCATATCAGGAAAGCTGACCTTGCCCCTGGCAGCCGTGTTTCTAAACATATCACAATTCTTTGAACAACTTTGGTAGGGGTTAACCCAAGGAACATTTCTATGAAATTATTTCGAAATGGGACCAGTAGCTATGGAGAAGAAAATAATCAATATTTTCTACTAAGACATTTAAGGAAAACTTACGCCGCCCCTAGCTGCCATGTTTTTCGACATATCATAGTTATTTAAACAAACTTGGTAGAGGTTCACACAAGGATTATTTTTTGTGAAATCATTTTGAAGAAATTTGACTATTTGTTTTCGAGGAGGACATTTTTAAAGTTTTCTATACAGCCATATAAAAAACTGACCCCGCCCCTTGCAGTCGTGTTTAACGACATATCACAATATTTGAACAACTTTGGTTGAGGTCCTCCTAAGGACCATTTCTGTGAAATTATTTTTAAATTCGACCACTAGTTTTTGCGAAGATTTCTAAAGGAACACCTAATCCAAATTGATCACTTTTGCATAAGTATTTTAGAGAAGAAGATGTTTAAGGTTTGAGGATATCCCTGCCAGACAAGCAACGTTAAATACAAATATAACTGGGAGACGATGTAAAAGATGCCGAAGAATGAGTAGTACCCAATGTTTTTGAAACATATGACTAATATATTATATCGTTGGCATTAGAGCTATAACGAAAACGTAAGCTTGTAACGAACACAGTTTTAAAACTACAAATACATAAACTAAATCACATCACCATAAAACTCCGGGTGTGAAATACCTTGACACAGGAGCGTCTTTAAATTACATTTATACTTGCTAATGAGAGAGATGTTTCGATAACAGAATTTAGAGAAGGTTTTACGAAGTTTGTCATACCCGTATCCTTGCTTGAGGAGCTTTCCTGTAATAACACGATTGCGATCACTGAAATCCTCAACGGAAGAACAGGCCCTAGCGAAGCGAATAAGTTGTGAAATGT